>JAJPUD010004735.1:110565-184635 GCA_023553655.1 Myrmecobius fasciatus | reverse complement strand
ACTTGATGTTTTTCCAATTGTTTAGATCTGACTTTATTTGTGTGGAGAGTGTTTTGTAGTTTTGCTCATATAGATCCTGACTTTCCCTTGGGAGATATATTCCCAAATATTTTATGCTATCGATAGTTATTTTGAATGGAATTTCTCTTTGTATCTCTTGCTGTTGCATTTTGTTGGTGATGTATAAAAATGTTGATGATTTATGTGGATTTATTTTGTATCCTGCAACTTTGCTAAAGTTGTGGATTAATTCTAATAGTTTTTTAGTTGATTCTCTAGGGTTCTCTAAGTAGACCATCATATCATCTGCAAAGAGTGATAATTTGGTTTCCTCATGACCTACTCTAATTCCTTTAATCTCTTTTTCTTGTCATTGCCAAGGCTAGCATTTCTAATACAATATTGAATAGTAATGGTAATAGTGGGCAACCTTGTTTCACCCCTGATCTTATTGGGAATGGTTCCAGATTATCACCATTACATATGATGCTAGCTGATGGTTTTAAATAGATGTTACCGACTATTATAAGGAAAAGTCCATTAATTCCTATACTCTCTAATATTTTTAATAGGAATGGATGTTGGATTTTATCAAATGCTTTTTCTGCTATTGAGATTATCATTTGTTTTTTGTTAATTTGGTTATTAATATAGTCAATTATGTTAATAGTTTTCCTAATATTGAACCATCCCTGCATTCCTGGTATAAATCCTACTTGGTCATGGTGTGTTATTCTGGGAATGATTTTCTGTAATCTCTTTGCTAATATTTTATTTAAGATTTTTGCATCAATATTCATTAAGGAGATTGGTCTATAATTTTCTTTCTCTGTTTTTGTTTTACCTGGCTTAGGTATCAGTACCATGTCTGTATCATAAAAGGAGTTTCGTAGGAGTCCTTCATTCCCTATTTTTTCAAATAGTTTATATAATATTGGAGTTAATTGTTCTTTAAATGTTTGGTAGAATTCACATGTAAATCCATCTGGTCCTGGGGATTTTTTCTTAGGGAGTTGATTAATGACTTGTTCTATTTCTTTTTCTAAAATGGGACTATTTAAGTAATTTATTTCCTCTTTTGTTAATCTGGGCAATCTATATTTTTGTAGATATTCCTCCATTTCACTTAGGTTATCAAATTTATGGTCATACAGTTGGGCAAAGTAACTCCTGATTATTGCTCTAATTTCCTCTTCATTGGTGGAAAGTTCTCCCTTTTCATTTTTGAGACTAACAATTTGATTTTCCTCTTTCCTTTTTCTAATTAAATTAACTAGAAGTTTATCTATTTTGTTGGTTTTTTCATAAAACCAACTTTTAGTTTTATTTATTAATTCAATTTTTTTTACTTTCAATTTTACTAATCTCTCCTTTAATTTTTAGGATTTCAAGTTTGGTATTTGATTGGGGGTTTTTTAATTTGTTCTTTCTCTAGCTTTTTTAGTTGCAAGCCCAATTCATTGATTTTCTCTGTCTCTATTTTATGCAAATAAGCATCTAGAGATATAAAATTTCCCCTTATTACCGCTTTGGCTGTATCCCACAAATTTTGGTATGTTGTCTCATGATTGTCATTCTCTTGGAGGAAATTAGTAATTATGTCTGTAATTTGCTGTTTCACCCATTCATTCTTTAGGATAAAATTATTTAGTTTCCAATTGCTTTTTGGTCTATTTTCTCCTGGCCTTATATTGCATGTGGTTTTTATTCTGTCATGATCTGAAAAAAATGCATTTATTATTTCTGCCTTCCTGCATTTGATTTTGAGGTTTTTGTGTCCTAACACATGGTCAATTTTTGTGTAAGTTCCATGGACTGCTGAGAAAAAAGTAAACTCCTTTCTGTCTCCATTTAATTTCCTCCAAAGATCTATCATACCTAACTTTTCTAACATTTTGTTTACCTCCTTAACTTCTTTCTTATTTATTTTTTGGTTTGATTTATCAAGTTCTGAGAGAGGGAGGTTGAGATCCCCCACTATTATAGTTTTGCTGTCTATTTCTTCTTGCATCTCTCTGAACTTTTCCTCTAGGAATTTCCATGCTATGCCACTTGGTGCATATATGTTTAGTATTGATATTGCTTCATTATCTATGGTACCCTTTAGGAAATATAATTTCCTTCTTTGTCTCTTTTAATGAAGTCTATCTTTGCTTTTACTTGGTCTGAGATCAGGATTGCTACCCCTGCTTTTTTTTGTTCACTTGAAGCATAATAGATTCTGCTCCAGCCTTTTACCTTCACCCTTTATGTATCTCTATGTTTTAGATGTGTTTCTTGTATACAACATATTGTTGGATTCTGGCTTTTAATCCAGTCTGCTATCTGCTTCTGCTTTAAGGGAGAGTTCATTCCATTCACATTCACAGTTAAAATAACTAATTCTGTATTTCCTGCCATCTTATTTACCCTAGCTTATGCTTTTCTCTTTCTTATCCCCTTTCCCTCCTCCCTACTATTTTGCTTTTGATAACCACTTCCCTCAAACAATCCTTCCCCTTTAGAGCCCCATCCACCCCTTTTTTCCCCCTTTCCCTCCTGTTTCCTTATAAGTATGTCTATTATTCCCTCTGAGCCAAATCTGATGAGATGGAGATTAACCAAATTCTCATTCCCCTCCCTTTTCCCCCCTCAATCATTATAGGTTTTCTTTGCCTCTACATGTGATGTAATTTCCCTTATTTTACCTCCTTTTCCTCTTCTTCCAGTATTATCCCTTTTCTACCTCTAATTTCTTTTTCAGTTTATCATATCATAATAATCATAAAATCACAATAATCATATCATAATAATCATAAAATCACTATAATAATATCATAATCATAATCTAATAATAGATTCATAAAATCAACCCTCATTCTATAAGTATCTATAGCATAAATATAGTTCAAGAGTTATTTTTTTTCCTTGTTACCTTTTTATGTTTCTCTTGTGTTCTGTGTTTGTAGATCATATTTTTTGTTCAGTTCTGGTCTTTTCAGTAGAAATAGGTGAAATTCTCCTATATCATTGAATGACTATCTTCTTTCCTGGAAGATAATGCTCATTCTAGCTGGGTAACTTATTCTTGGCTGTAATCCAAGTTCCTTTGCCCTTTGGAATATCTGATACCAGGCCCTTTGATCTTTCAAAGTAGAAGCTGCCAGGTCCTGTGTGATCCTAATTGTGGCTCCCCGATATTTAAATTGTTTCTTTCTGGCTTCTCGTAAAATCTTTTCCTTGGTATGACCGTTCTGGAATTTAGCCATGATATTTCTGGGGGACTTAATTTTTGGGTTTCTTTCAGGAGGTGATTGGTGGATTGTTTCAAGGAGTATTTTGCCTTCTGGGTCTAAAATATCAGGGAAGTTTTCTTTTATGATTTCCTGGAAGATAGTGTCTAGATTCTTTTTTTCATCATGGCTTTCAGGAAGCCCTATAATCCTTAGATTGTCTCTCCTAGATCTATTTTCCAGGTCATTTGTTTTTCCTAGGAGATATTTCATGTTTTTATCTATCTTTTCATTTTTTTTGTTTTTGTTTGACTGATTCTTGAAGTCTTGATGAATCATTCATTTCCAATTGTTCGATTCTAATTTTTAATGTCTTATTTTCTTCAGTTACTGTTTTTAGTTCCTTTTGCAATTGACCAATTACATTTTTTTGTTCATTTCATTCTTTTTCCATTTTTTCTATTTTATTTTGCAGTGATCTCTTTTCGTTTCCCCATGTTTCTTCTAACTCTCTTTTAAGATTTTTTATGCAATCTTCAAAGAAAGCCTTGTGACATGGAGACCAGTTTATGTCTCTCTTTGGGGCTTTTTCTGGAGTTGCTTTACCTTTAGGGGCCTCAGGATTTGAGGTCTGTTCTTCCCTCTCTCCATAAAAGTTGTCTATGGTGAGAGCTCTTTTTGGTTTTTTATTCATTTTTTTTAAAGGTGTGAGGTCAGTTTAGGGCAAAGGTGGGACAGCTGCTTTAATTTGCCCTGGAGCAGTTCTGCTGATTGAGTTATTTTTGGAACTGGGCAGCTCTGCTGATTGAATTATTTCTGGTGCTGATCAGTCCTGTTGATTGCTTGATTGATCACCCTAGGGTGCTGTGTAATGGCAGCTAGGTCCGATGCTCATCAGGGGTTCAGTGGTTCACAATCTACCCCCCACAAAAGGCAGACCCTCCAAACCACCTGCCCACAATCAGGAAAGATTGGTCCAAGAGGCCCCCAGAAGACTCCCAGGTGTGTGAAAAGCACAAGGCTCCCACTCCTGTTCTGACTCCTGTTCCAGCTCCCTGCTCCAGCTCCCTGCCCCGGTCTCCCTGTGCTGCAGTCTGGGTTCAGCAGACCACCCTCCTGCCCAATTAAAACAGACCTGTTTTGAGGTTCTTCCAGTGTATCTTCTTCTAGAATCGTGTTGTCCTCCAGATATTGTGGATTTTTTTGCTTCAAAATCAGTCTAGAGGCTTCATATGTTGTTGGTTTGAGGGAAGGTTAGAGGAGGTTACAGAGACTCCTGTCTGATCTCCGCCACCATGGCTCCACCCCCGGAAGGAAGTCCACAAATAGAATTTATTAAGGAAATTAGAAAAGTGAAAGTTAATTTTGGAAGGCAGACATCTTGGACAAATTAGTCAGCCTTTTCTGGAGTCTAATTTCCTTGTCTATCTGCGAAGGACATGAGACAAGATGTCATTTAACACCCCTTTAAGGGCTAATTTATGATTTTCTGTGAAGGTCTGGTCTCTTTTGCTCATATGATTAAAAGGCCTATCAAAACATAGAAATGAATCTGGGGAAGTGATTGAGAAAGAAAGAGGAAAATGGAAGCTGAAAGGAGAACACACAAAAGTAACCTCTGCAAATAGAAGTGTGGAATGAGAGGAATAGAGAGTTGAGTAGAAGGTAAGAGAAAAGATGGAGGGACCTGGTAGAATGTACTAGAGCAGTAACTAAGAGAGGGCCAACAGTGCCCTCTGGGGATGGATATGAAGAAAGGAGGGATTTTTTTTTTGAATTAAAGCAAACATAAAGGAATTTTCCAAGCCTTCCAAAACTCCATGACCAATAATATTCAAATTCATCAAATGTTTATTAAACACTAGTTATGTTCAAGTCACTGTAATAATTCCTAGGAATACAAAGATGAAATCAGATGTTAAACCTTAAAAGAACGAATCTTAAACAAGTCCTTATAATACAGTTTTGGTAGAACAGTGAGGGAATCATTGGAAATGAATTATTAATATAACTCCAAAGCCATTTTGGAGATAATATCACACATTTCCATATGCTGTATATTCAACTTAATTTGATGAGTGGGTCTCTGAGCTTTTAAATGATCTACATAAAGGAAATCGTTCTAGGCTACAAGTCTCAAAACAATTCATTTTCACCATTTCCTAGTGATTCCTCCTATCATTTTGGAGACAATACAGGTCTTCTGGACTTCTCTGTTTATTCAATAAAGGCATAAGAGTGGACACTTTCAGAATTCCTTCTCTGATTCATTGACCTGCACAAATTCACATGACTAGTTAGTGGTGAAATTATTGATAGAGTTTATGTATGAGATATACCAAGTGCTACTTGGAAATACTTCTGTTACACCTTAACTGAAGGTGATAGGTAGATCCAGAACACTGTCTTACATCCCTGACATCCTTAAGCATTTGCTTTGAACATTGACAGATTTCATACTATTGTGTTTGGTGGAGCCAGAAAGGTTCTTTACTCATTTCTGTATGCAATGTTGTATACCAGAGCTGGTCCAGACTCTTTCATCTTACACACTTTCCCTTCCTTTTCCTGCATATTCTTTCATCTGTTTATTCTTGTAATACCTAAATAGACTGTAAATTCTCTGAGAGCAAGGAATATGTCTAATACTTAGTATTCTGTGCTTCCTTCATAGTATTTAGCCAAACATTGAGAATATAATAATTACTCATGAAATATTTGTTAATTGGTTGATTCTATGTCCTAGTCAGACTACCTTGGTACCACTGTTTTCAATTTGGGCTACTACATTTTGGAAGGAACTTGATAAACCTGATAGTGGATAATGGAGAGTAATTAGGTGGTGGAGAGCCCACATTTCATGTGAGAGGAGAATTGGTTGAAGGAATTAGAGACATTAGGTTTAAGAAAAGAAAATTTGGGGGTATGATGGTTTCCCAGGGGTGCTCCCATGAAATTCAGACTTCAAGGATTTTCATGATCTAATAACAGTAATAAGAAAACTACATACAAAGTAGTGTGATAACTGCATCAAAGAGGTACAAATTGTTAAGACAGTTTTGAGGACAAAGTCTTCTTTTAGTCATTCAGTGGCTTTTAACTTCAAACACATTTTAATAGTGTAGAATTTAATAGTAGTAGATTTTAATAATAACTTTAATGTAAGATACTAGTTATAATTACACCTTATTATCCCACAAAATGAATATTTAGTAATTCCAAGAACATAGACGAGACAGACAAAATATTATTTCTTAGACTTAACAAATATCATTTTGATGAGCTAACATCCATCCCTTCATGGCCCACAGCCACCATTTAAATAAACCATTGAATTGCATTCACAAGAGTTAAGAAAGGCACTATATATTAATTTTCCAATAGTGAATAAACATAATCTTGTTAAGAAACTTCAAATGTTATAATTGTAAAGTGCCTATAGATCCTCCTCCTCTCTCTAACCTGATTTCTTTGTGGTTTCATTCCTCAATATGAGCATTACAAGGTATCTGACTGAGTCTCTAGGGAAAGAGATTCAAGTTGGGTTGTTGTGACTCATAGGTCTGATGTGTTCAGGAGCAGAGCAGCTAGACTAGGGAAGTATGTTCCTGTCCTGCACTAAATGTGGCTAGTGAAGTAATGGAATCTGGGAAATGAAATGATACCTTTTGAATGAAGGACCCTGACTTATCTTTTGATAACACAATCCAATTCTTCCTTAAATTAAATGAAGAACTTTTCCCCGAAAAAAAGATCCAATTATCTATGTGCTGACTCAGTATAGCTCCTTAATGCTAGTCTATTACATAAAGCTAGCATTTAAATAGACCATTGACTGTTTTCATAATTGTTTTTGGCAATAATGTAAAATCTTCTTGAACAAGGATCTTGCGAATGACTTTCAGAAAGCTCTCAATGTACTACTCCTGCAGTAAAAATGCAATCAAAAGGTAAGAGACACCTTATAATCGGATGCATGAGAAAAATACAAGAAAGTCATTTTCCATTGTTTGAAATATCCCAATCACAAAAGATGAGATTTGTCTAATTATTAATAATTATCTGCAGATTTGTCTAAGTTCCTATATTTTCCCCTGAAGGAACAGTCCATAATAAAGGCATCTGCGACATACTTGAAAATTTCCCAAGATAACCTATTTCATTATTAGAAAAGAAATTAGAATGGATTATAATAAGACATCTAAGTTTCACATTAAATCTTACTTGCATTAAAAAATAGCAACAGCAAACTTCTTCAGAAGAGGTGGTCCTTGGTTTTTGAAGTAGCTAAGCATGTAGGAAGAATAGTATTAAATTTGGGGATAGAGAACGTTAGGTTGAACTCTAGATTTGCTATTTATTACTTAGTTACTTATATGACATTGGGCAAGCCAATTGTCCTCCCTTGGTCTCAGTTTTCTTTCCTGTAACGCAAAGATCTCACTCAGCTCTTTAAATCCCATAGTTCCCATTTCCTCTAGAAAGACTCTGAGCCACTTTTACACAATTTATCCTGTAATATTTCTATTATTTGCTTTTTTAGGGTTTTGAAGGTTTTCCTTTCACGAACAGCTCAACGTATCCCTTATATGACTGGTGGTCGGGTCATGAGGATGCTGGCAGTAATTCTCCTGATAGTATTTTGGTTTCTCATTGGTTGGACATCTGCTGTGTGCCAAAATTTGGAGAGGCACATCTCAATCATTGGACAGGGGCGAACATCAGACCACCTCACCTTTAACATGTGCCTCATAGACCGCTGGGATTACATGACAGCAATTGGTATGTGACTATTTTCTATGATGATTTTAAAATTTTTGTTCTCCCCCCCCCTTTTTTTTCTTTTTCAAAGGATGAAAGATGACTTGTTGGGGAGTCTTAAGGAATGTACTGTCATAGCTAATGAAGATTAGCTAAATGCATAATGAAACTTTAGGGGGATCCTATTATATAAAAGGTAAAGATTGAAATGATTCAAAAGATTGAAATTGATGTTTTTAAAGATAACAACTTCTACCTTCAAAGTTATAAACCTGATATAATGTATAGGGACATGACTTCAGAATTAGAAAGATTTGAGTTCAAGTTTTGCTGTTGATATGTACTCTCTAATATAATTATCATCATGGTTATAAGTTACAGAATAGTTGCTGCTCTGCATTGTCTAAGGGAAACTAAAATTTCTCAACACTGTTGAGATCTGGGGGCAGCTAGGTGACACAGTGGAAAGAGCATCAGCCCCAGATCAGGAAGATCTAAAGTTAAATCCAGCCCTAGACACTTACTACCTTGTGGCCCTGACCAAATCACTTAACCCTGATTGCCTCTACACTCCCACAAAAAATAATAAAAACTCCTTTCCACCAAAAAAAAATCCTAAAAGTATTTCTAAGGGGAAAGAGGAATTGTAGAATCAAATCAATTGGAAAGGAGGACTTTGAAGAATGAAAGGACTTTTCTAGTGATCTTTAAAATTCCAGCTTACAGCAATGGAAACTTTTTCTTTCTGTATTGCCTCTTAAGTTAGAAAATCTATTAATTCCAATCATCTTTTGATGAAGAGAGCCATCTACACCCAGAGAGAGAACTGTGGGAACTGAATGTGGATCACAACAGAGAATTTTCACTCTTTTGCTATTGTTTGTTTGAATTTTGTTTTTTTTTCTCATTTTTTTCCTTTTTGATCTGATTTTTCTTGTGTAGCAAATATGTATACAAATATTGTATTTAACATATATTTTAACATGCTTAGCATATATTTGATTACTTGCCATTTGGAATACAAGGTTTTGTGAGGGTCAATGTTGAAAAATTATCCGTGCATATGTTTTGAAAATAAAAAGCTTTAATACAAAAAAAGAAAATCTATCTGTACAGTGTAACAGAGGAGCTTGTTCAGCCAAGTGGATAACCTCCAACATACTCTTTGCTTTATCTGTTTCGTGGAAGGAGAAGGGGACCATACTAATATTTTTCTAATAATTAACGTTCACTGTTTGGATCTCTCAAGCAAAAGACCTTATCATCCAACTTAGCATGAATGAAGAGAAACTTCTTGTTAAATTTCTGCTTGACCAATATTAAATTTGAAAGAACCCTTATTAGAGATTCTCTGAGGGTCTGATGCCAAGCAACAAGGTCATATATTTGCCATAAGCAGCTGTGGATAGATAGAGGGGAAAAACTGATCTTGAAAAAGAACCATTTATATTTAATATGCTAACTAGCTTGAGGTATAAATGTAAATACAGAATGTTCAGGAAGTAGCAGATTTATGAAAATGCAGAAAATAAATCTTCAGAGACCTAAAAGAGCCACAAATTAGACATTGCTGCTATCAAATATTGGATTTATTTAATCTCATGTGCCAGAAGCATCACAAGGAATGAAAGAAAATTATGAATTTTATTTCTCTCTCTTAAAGAATGTCTTCCTTTAGGGAGGTTATATTTGTATAAAGCATAAAATTCCCACATTTTCCCTCCCATATTTTTATTGACAAAGGTTTATTGTATGGAGAGTACTTTCCTGAATGCTAATCAATGTCTTAATTTGAAATTCCATTGGAAAAAAAAAAAACAAACTTTTTTTTTTTTCTTTTTAGCAATGATCTACTGATCATGACTGACCAGTCCCAGGCAGACTTTTTACCCTATGTTATTTTTCTTTTTCTTTCACATAATTCTGAAAATCAGGGAGATAGGGGTGGAATTGTAGAGAAGACATAACCTATCTATATTAGAGAGCTACATTATTTAAAATATCATGAAAATATATTCTGGATCATTTTGGAGAACAATTTCCATTATGGAACATGTTACTAAAAATTAAATTCAATTAAGTAGTCACTGAGTAAACTATTGGAGAGTAAGGAAGAAAGGACATATTCCATATTTTTTTAGGAAAATGGAACTTGATAAAAAATGAAATATTCACAACATAACTTGGAAAGATGAGATTATAACCACTTGAGGATCTAGAAAGAGTTGGTAGCTCCTGATCTGAGGCCTGAAGAAAGCAGGCTAGGATTTTGATTGTTTTTAAGAGATACTAAGCTCTCCTCATATCACAGGAAAAGAGATGCAGGTAAACAACAATAGTAAATAAAAATCTAAATTACAGAAAGCAAGATGCATCTATATTTGTATAATATGTAGCAGTGTGAGGGACAATAGTTTTCTGACTCATGGCAAAGAATGCAGTTGAGGCAACAATTTCTAAACTGTTAGTGTATTTTTCAAAACTATAAGTAGATAATATTCTATCACTAAATTAAATTAGAAAGATTGTTTATTCAATCAATAAGTACTAGTTAATTAAACATGAGGATTTATTGAAAATCTACTGTGTATCTAATAGTGTGCTAGGTGCTGTAAGTTGTGTATGTGTGTGTGTGTTTGTGTGTGTATGTGTACATATTCACTCTATACAAAGCATTTATAATGTAATTATGGAGGGAAAAGTAATACATAATAAAACAGAGCATAATTAAGGGCAAATTATCAAGGTATTGATTCTCAGTGAAATAACTAGCATAAAATGCAATATCATCAATATGTGCTGCAATAAACAGAGAAGGCTTCGTGGCAAGGTTGTTGGGGGCTTCTAGTTAAAATTTTGAAGTGAAATGATCTGGGAGATTCCAGTTCTTGCAATAAACATGTAATAAATATTTTAAAAGGCAAGAGATGGGACAATGATCAAGGACACTAAAGAAAAACACCAGGAAGCAGTTCCATCTAGTCTAGGATGGAGTGAATATTTACATCTTTATTAAAAAAAAAGTGATGTTCATAAATCTGCAAAAAAGGGCAAAACCTGATTCTTCATCCAGAAATACATCTACACTGCAGAGGTAATAGGCATTCTAATCCAGAGAAGAAAGCTGCAAATTAAATGAAAATTATTATGAATTAAGAATAATTCCAGAAGATGACATTAATTCTATAACAAATACACGTAAAACCTTGGAGGAAATAATAGTTTGGCCACAAAGACTCTAGAAATAACTGAAAAAAAAATAAAGGTAAAGATAAAAATTTTTAGTATAGAGCTCTCAAGGGAAAAAAATGGAATGATTACATATAGCTTAGAATGTAAGGGGGGAGTTTGCCTGAATAGTGGGCTCCCTGTACCCCTAAACTATGCTGAAACCACTTTGAAGAGTAATAATTTTGGAAAATGATTTTCTAAAAGTCAAAGGCTTGCACTTAAGAGTAATATTCTAAAAACTGAACAACAGGGAAAAAAGTAGACCCATGACAGAAAAGAAATTTTTCAAGCATTATTAATTTAAAAGAAACAGAATTGGGTAGAATCTTTAAAATATAAGCACAATTGATAAGAGAAATTGTACTAAATCTCAGCCTTGATTTGTAAAATCTGGATTACCAGCAGAAAAAGAGCATTGTAAATGATGGAGATATTATAAACAAAAGGGATAGATATAGTATAAACAAAATGAATATTCAGATTAAGAGGAAAATTACTGGCTAAAGCAAAGCTTAATACTAAAAAAATAATTTAAAAAAATAAGTTGTTTAGAAAGTCTATGGAAGCCAGGCAAAGAAGGAACTCAATTCAATAGACAGAAGAGGGCATTATCAGTTTTTGTGTACAAAAGTATTATGTACTGAAAGCAATGCTTTATGAATATTAATATAATAGTATTATAGTGAAGCAAATAAATGATGAAAATAATAAAAAAAACTAATTTAAATCTATTTCAATTTAGTATGGTTGGTTAAGAAAGAGATGAAGGCAAGAATTAGGAAGTTAGAAAAAAGATACTAAATGTGAGATTAAAGAGAAAAGCAGTGGACAAAATACTGAACACAGCAAATGAAACACAAAGAAGTGAACAGCTAAATATCCATGGACTCTGTGGTAAATCCAGATTTGGGGGGGGGGGGCAGAGGGAAAGGGAGAGACAGAGGCAGAGATATGCAAAGGCACAGAGAGAGACAGAGAACATGCAGAAATAGTGCAAATCACCAAAACCAGGTTTTTATAGATCAGCATTCCCATATTATGGCCATTTAGGATGTTACTGATAAAGTCTTCTTATGTTTTTAAAACTAGATTAACTGTAGGATTGTCTCCTTTTCTGCATATTTATGGCACGAGATTTACTAATACTTGAAACTAGCTAATCATAGGGAAACCTTCAAGTGAATATCCATGAAGGCTTGTCTCATGCCAAATTAAAGTAAAACTCAAACTGATCAAACCAAGCCTCTTTCTTCCCATTGGTTGGTTAAAAACTTAGTAGAGTATAGTTCATTCTATTCATGCTGTTACCCCTCACACTGGCATCTTGTGCTAATAATCTGACAAACCAAAACCAAGAACCTAGACAAAGACAGAAAACTAGAATGATGGGTCATGAGGAGGAAAGGATGGGAAAAGGATTTGACAGCTAGAGGAAGACTATCTTCATTGATCTGCATCCCTGTGAAATTTTATTCTTCAGAGAAGTCTGGTGATGTTTTGCACCAACGAAAGGGGAATAAGAGAAGACATTTTATATTTTTATGAAGCAATAAAGAACCAAAGGAAAATATAATTAGAGGCCTTTAATGAAGTGAGTGGTCTCTTCCTGGTCCTCTGCTAGTTTTTTTCTATTTCACAGAAAACTTTCAAACTATTTGTTACTGAACCAATCAAGAAACCAACATAACAAAGCAAAATTGAAACATAAGTGAAGTTGGTCTTTGGTTTCATTCTGTCTCCTTTCCCCTGTCTCCTCCATGCCAACATCTCACCCAACCCAAAAGCTGTATTTTATCCTATTTCAACAGGGTTTTATTTTCATCTAGCTATTAAACTAATCCTTGCCAGTAGGCTTACTGATGGGAGCTTATTTGTATTTGCTTCTTGGAGAGTGAAAGGCAAGAGGTAGACAGCTATCTGCCTAGCACTCCTTTCATCACACATCATAAGTATCTTCCTACTCTAACTTTTCTGAAGGACAGCTAGTAATATAGTAATATATGCTTTCACACAGCAGTAAACTTTCCATTTTTGCCCCATTTTCAGCAAGATAGCATGCAAATGATGCTACATTTAGCTCCCTTGAGTTTAACATTTTTCTAGTACATAGCATATGCCCCCTTTCAGCTCCTTGTATACATATTTCCCTAAGTATCATGTTTACCACAACATTTTCCTGTGCAATCTGTACTATAAGAATACTTCCAAATGTCTTTAGTCAGGTAGTGAGGTAGGGCTAATAGCTTGGGAAGCTACCAACATTCTTTGATATGATTTGTTGCTCCTGATTTCCTGGGCTGAACATTCTCTATTCTTCTATTTTTCTCTCCATCCTGTTTCATCTTCCTTTGATCTATGGCTTTCAATATTTATCCTAAAATGAAGTGTCTTGCAGTGAACATATTACCCCAAATGTGACCTGACAGCGATAGACAGTTGAGATTCTCTACAAAGTTCATTACATATTTATCTTTCAATCCAAAATTTAAAGAACATTGAGATGAGCATTTGTTCCTGTAATTCTGAATACACTGGAAACTCTAGGTGTTTAACTGTAAAATAATATTATTGGGGCAATTTGTTTTCTTGGTAGACAGTAAATTGTGCTATCTTGAAAATAAACTGAATGAAATAGGTAATTCTAGTTCTTCAAATGCTCAGGAGACAGTGAAAAAATGTGTAGCAGCAAGCACATAGCAATTATCACAGTGATATTTTAATTATAATACCTTTTTATTTTTCAAAATCCATAGATAGTTTTTTAACATTCACTTTTGCAAAACCTCATATTCCAAATGTTTCTCTCTCCTTCTCCCTCATACCCTTCCATAGATACCAAACAATCCAATATAGGTTAAACGTGCAATTCTGTTAAATATATTTCCACATTTGTCATGATGCATGAGAAAAATCAGATCAAAAGGGGGGAAATGAGAAAGAAAAAAAGCAAACAAAAATAACAATGAAAAGGTGAAAATACTATGCTTTTGTCCACATTCAGTCCATAGTTATCTCTGAATGTGGATGGCTCTTTCCATCCAAAGTCCATTGGAATTGCCTTGAATCACCTATTTGTTGAAAAGAGCCAAGTCCACTACCATTTATTATCACATAATCTTGCTGTTGTTATGTCAAATGTTTTCTTAGTTATGCTCACTTCACTCAGCATCAATTCATGTAAGTCTTTCCATGCTTTTCTGAAATTAGCTTCTTCCTCATTTCATACAGAACAATAATATTCTATTACATTCATATATCATAGCTTAATCATTCCCCAACTGATGGGTATCCACTCAATTTCCTGCCAGTACAAAAAGGGTTGCTACAAATATTTTTGGACACATTCATCTTTTCTCTCTTTTATGATCTATTCAGGATACAGACCCATTGGGGTCTGGCTCAAAGGACATAGACAATTTTATAGTCCTTTGGTACTGCAAGATGTTGTAACAATTAATTTATAATGTAGAACTCTGTCTACTCTTTGATACCCTGAAACTATCTCCTATGGGCTCTCTCTAACTGCTCTTAATTCTTTTCAAATTAAATGAAATAATGATTTCATTGCTAGGATGACAGTTAACAAATGACCTTAAGATTAAGAAGAATTAGTCACTAATTCTAGATCTGCCACATGCCACATGTGTGATACTGAACAAGTCAATTTGCTTTTCTTGGATTTAATTTCTTCATTGTTCAAAAGAGGAGTTGCCAAAGTGACCTCTAAAGTCCTGTTTCACTCCTAATTCTCTGATCCTACAATAGCAAGAACTTTTTGTTTTTATCAGTTTTGGTGTGCTGACATTTTGTAGAAGGCATTGTTCTTTTTTCATGGATTATTTTTGTTTGTTTTTTAAAATAATAATAGCTTTTTACTTTTCAAAATGCATGAAAAAAATTATTTTCAACATTCACCTCTACAAAACTTTGTGTTCCAAATTTTTCTCTCTCCCTCCTCTCTGCCCCCAAGACAGCAAGTAATCAAATATTGGTTAAACATGTGCAATTTTTTAAAAACATATTTCCACATTTATCATGGTAGAAGGCATTGTTCTTGAGGAGTTAGCAATGAATATTTCAGTGCTTTATGACATTGAACTTCAACAATTCATTTCTATACCTGCAAGTACAAAAATCACTTCTTTCCATGAAGCACCCAAAATTTTTAAAGATAGGAGAAACTCCTAACTTGGAATATGTTTTGATGAGTAAATATCATTTGACCATCTGCTAGCATCATAAACAATGAACTGTTAGTAAGTTTTTCTGCTTATAACCAATTTTGTTTAAAAATTTTTTTCTTCCTGGCAAGAACTAATAGATAAAGCATATGTAATTCATTAATGAATTTTTAGTTTCTGTATATTCTGAACCTGCTGTAAAGTTTTATTCCCTGCATAATTACTAGGTGCAGCTGTGGGCACAATTAGCTAGAGTACACTACTTAGATGCTCAAACTTTTGTTCCATTTTCCCCTTAAAGTAAAAGATATACAACAATCTAAAATCAATTAAGTAATCAGTCTATTAAGCACCTCCTCTATGCTAAACAATTCAGATGCAGTCAAATGTTTCAATGACTGAATACATACTTCCTCTTTAAATTCCTAATCCCTTCAGAAACACCCTGGAAAACTTTTCCCAAGGACATTATATTCACAATATTTTAATTGTATTAGTGTCTTAGATCATTCTAGCATTTTCTCTTAAGAGTCCCATTTTTAAATGAAGGGATTGATATCATTTTTAGGATTTCATTGACGTTTCATGTTATATTTTGTGATGATTACAGATCACAACAGAATCTGAAGTCACTCTTAAATTATCATGATTAGTGCTGATAATGGTAACTCTCATTTTGTATAGCATTCATATTTTACTAAGAGCTTTCCTTAAATTCTGTGTGAGTTAGGTAGTTCAAACATATTATTACACCAATTTTTACATATGAAGAAGTAGAATCTTGAGGAGTAATGTTAAGTTATTTATAAGTAAGACTATTTGAAAGTCATTTTAGTGAACTGAGTTCATAAAATTAATAGAGAAGTCATTTTTTATCCTATTTTGCTTAAAAGGAAGAAACCTTGAAATGTCATTGTTGTACATTTAAAAGAATACTGGATTTGGAATTAGGAGACTTATTCTAAAACTCAAATGCTGATATTTACAGCCTGTATGACATTCTCAAGTCACAATGTCTTTGGGCTTGCTTAATATTTAGATTCAGGCTAATGAACTGGATCTGTCCATAGTTCTGGATTTTATTCTGTATCTGGTAGGAGCTCTTCTTGGTTTTAATTAGAATCAATTTCGATTTGGACAGATACTCTCCATCATAATAGTGTTAGTCATCAATCATATGGCAATTCTCTTTGGTATTTTTTTCAACTGTTCAACTCTTTCCAGAAGGGGACTTCTCTCAAAATACTTGTAGACTTTGGTCCTCAGACCTTACCTTACCTGTTACTTTAAACCTTTTTTCTGTAGCTCAACTCTCTGTTTACTTTGCCAATTGAACCTAACAAAATCTCCTTGAAAGCTTTTTGCATCAGTCCTACCAATTTTTCTCAGGTAAGACATGTAATTGTCTAACCACATTTGTCAGACAACCCTGAATTTGTATATAAAATGCCATTGTGCCTTATAAGCTTCCTGACCATATCTTTTTATCTAAATAGTTAATTAACTCAACAAAAGTTATTAAGTGTTATACTGTGCAATTTATTGTCATATGGGGTGGGAAGAGACAGAAAAATGAAGGCAGAGTTGCAGGCCTCAAAGAGTTTACAGTTTTACAGAGGAGATAAGACACAAACATATATTTAATATAATGTGATTTACAACAAAGCTTCCTAAACTTTGGGTCGCACAACCTCACATGGGGTCATATAACTGAATGTGGGGTTCATGAAAAATTTGGCAGCAGCAATAGATATCAAATATTCTGCCAAGATTTAATCTTTTTTGTAAAAATAAACAAGCACATCCATTTCATTAGTATGCAGTTTTGCTTTCTTATTTAATCAATGGTAAAATTGTATGTAACCAAAGAATTGTTTTAAAATAAATTTCTTTATGGTTTGCTGCAATCAATAAACATTTGCATTGTAAACCTATCTTATATACTTATATACCTAGGGTCATGTAAAAATTTCCTTGGCAAAAAAGGGTCATGAGTGAAAAAAAATTTAAGAAACTCTGATTTAGAATATCATAAGCATATAAAGAGAATGAAATGTGATTTAAAAAAAAATCTGAGACTCTTTTGGCCTAAGTTGATAACATATCTTCTAGAAAAAAGTTTTCCCATTTCTATTTTAAAATGGAACTAAATATTTAATTATCTTTCTTCACATATAATGATATCCATGGTTTGGAATAACTATTAACTCTTAAGCTGCATTTGTATGCTTTAATATTTAAATGTGCTTTTAAAATAAAGCAAACATTATGATCACTGAGATAGCTTAGCAGTAGTATTCTAATCCCCAGGTTTATCCTACTGATACAGCCAATATCTTTGCAAAGTCTCTTTGCAGTGAGATCTCCACCATCATATGATATTTAATATGATCTTGGAATCACAAATTACACATTGAACTTAGGTCACCATTACTATTTACTTATATTTATAGAATTAGAAAGATTAATAAGGAATAGAGATAAGATTAAGAGATGATTAAATGAAGTAAGTATGATAGTCTTAGTTTCCCTATACTTAGGAATATCAGCACATTTTCATGTTTTAAGTAAATTCAAATATAAATTATCCTCAAATTCAAAAGTGTTAATTAGCTTCCTTGGACAGTTCCCTTTCATACCAAGAATTCAACAGCATCTATATAATCTTTGCTTTTTCTTCTTATATTGACACTCTTGTCTCTCCTTCTACAAACACCATATTTTTGAAACACAAAAAGCAGTATGCTCAGTTATTTAATTAGGTAGTATGCCAATGTTTAAAAGTGGCTGAAAAATAAGATAACAGTCTTGGTTATGCAAGGAAAATCTAAAATAGCATCAGTTCCTGAAGATTTAAATATAATTACCTTAGAAGATCAGGCTGTGTTATGACAGAATGAAACTTAATGTAAGTAAGCACTATGTAATCAGCATTGGGAGGGAATAGATTAGTTTTGGTCTACAAAGAACTTAGATTTTTCTTCACAAAATTTTTATCTGTGGATTTTCATCCACATAATTTCATACAATCAGCTATCTTCTTTTCAAATTCATTCAATTCAAAAATATTTAATTTGTGTCTTGATGAGTTGGTTGTTGTCTTTTGTGTTTTTTTTAATTAATTAATTAATTAATTTATTAAAGCTTTTTATTTGTATAACATATGTATGGGTAGTTCCCCAGCACTGATCTTTACAAAGCTTTCCATTACAAATTTTACCCCCCAGTCCCCTCCCCTCCCCTAGATGGCAGGAAGTCCACTACATATTAATAATGTAATAATAGTTGACAAGTTGTGCAAGAAAAATCCTATCTACAAGAAAAAAAAAAAGAAAATCAGAGAAAGGAAACACAATGCAAGCAAACTTCAATAGAGAGCATGAAAATGTTATGTTGTGGTCCATATTTTATATCCCACTCTCTGGGTGTATATGGTCTTCTTCAGTGAACAATTGGAACTGGTTTGAGATAATTCTTTGTTGCAGAGAGCCATGTCCATCAGAATTGATCATCATGTAATACTGTTGTTGCTGTGTATGATGATCTCCTGGTTCTGCTCGTTTCATTCAGCATCAGTTCATGCAAGTCTCTCCAGGCCTCTCTGAAATCATCCTTCTGGTCATTTCTTACAGAGCAATAATATTCCATGACATTCATATACCATAATTTATTCAGCCACTCTCCAATTGATGGGCATCCCTCCAGTTTCCAGTTTCTAGCCACTACAAAAAGGGCTGCCACAAACATTCTTGCACATGTGGGGCCCTTTCCCTCCTCTAAGATCTCTTTGGGATATAGGCCCAGTAGAAACACTGCTGGTCAAAGGGTATGCACAGTTTGATAACTTTTTGAGCATAGCTCCAAATTGCTCTCCAGAATGGTTGGATCCATTCACAGTTCCACCAACAATGTATTAGTGTCCCAGTTTTCCCACATCCCCTCCAACATTCATCGTTATCTTTTCCTGTCATTTTAGCCAATCTGACAGGTGTGTAGTGGTACCTCAGAGTTGTCTTAATTTGCATTTCTCTGATCAATAGTGATTTGGAGCAATTTTTTATATAATTAAAGTTGGTTTTAATTTCATCATCTGAAAATTGTCTGTTCATATCCTTTTGTTATTGAAGAGGACCAAATGATCTCACTATATTAGAGTCAAATTACAATGTGTCTGACTGTGACTGATCAAACCGATATAAGACCAGAATGCTCTGCCACAGGTCGAACACAAATAGCCATATGAACATTCTCTAATTTTGCACATCTTACATTTCTTCTTCATAGGAAGGTTGTTTAGGTAAAGATCAAACTAGACAACTTTCAAGATTCTTGCTAATTCTGAGAATCCAAGTGATTGTGTAGATAGATAGATAGAAAGAGTTGTGTGTGTGTGTATGTATGTATGTGTGTGTATGTGTGAGTACATATGGTAGGAATATTTATCTTCCTGAATTCAATCTGGCCTCAGACACTTACTAGCTATGTATGTCTGGGCAAGTGACTAAACTCTGCTTATCTCAGTTCTTCATCTGTAAAATGAGCTGGAGAAAAAAATGCCAAACGATTCCAGTATATTTGCCAGGAAGACCCCATATGAGGTCACAACTGAAAAAAAAATTGACTGAACAATTTGTGTACATGGGGAGTGGTGTAAAGACAGAAGCAGAGAGAGAAAGAGACAGAGACAGAGACAGAGACAGAGAGAAGAAGGAGAGGATAAAGAAAGAGGAGAAAATGAAGAAGAAAAAGGAAAAGGAGAAGATAAAGAAGAAAAAAAAAGAAAAGAAGAAAAAGAAGAATGAAGAGGAGGAGGAAGAGGAGGAAGAAAACAGAAACAGAGATGGAGATACACCGAGAGAAACAGAGACACACAGAGAGACACAGCAACAAAGAAAGACTCACAGGGACAGACACACATGGAGACAGAGACAAAAACATACATACATACAGAGAGAGAGAGAGAGAGAGAGAGAGAGAGAGAGACAGAGAGAGACAGAGAGAGACAGAGACAGAGACAGAGACAGAGACAGAGAGAGAGAAAGAGAGAGACAGAGACAGAGAGAGACAGAGACAGAGACAGAGAGAGAAATAGTGATACAAAGACAGAGAAATGGAGAGTCAGAGAGGTAGCAAGTTAAAGTCAGAACCAGAGCCAGAAACAAGACACTAAATTCCATCCCAATTTTAAAAGAATTAAACAAGAGTTGTTAGAAATATTAAAATCATGTTTTAAGGCTTTTAAAGATGATTATTAAATATCACCTTTGTAATATAACAAGTAACTGTAGTGACTTCCTTATTTGAAAATTTGACAGAATCAAAACAGGCAATAAAAAGGCTAACATTTATATGGTACTTTAAAGTTCACAGAATTTTTAACCTCTATTTTACAAATGAATAAATAAAAGATGGAAGAAGTGAGGTGATTTGCCCAGGTTTATAAAGCTAGTAAATACCCAGTGCTGGATCCAGACCCATGCCTTTCTAACCCTGAATCTAACTCTAACCATAAGGCAAATATTGCTTCTGGGTGTACAATAGCAGGAAAGGTAGTTAACTTTTTATATGAAATATAGGACCTTTTAAAAAATAATTTGTAAGTTACTCAACTATAGCTTCCAAGGGGAAAGTATGTAGGCAGAAAATAGATTATGGCTTCATAAATGTAGAATTAGAAGGGACCTTAGCATCCATCTTCTTCAGCTTTCTTATTTTACAAATGAGAAAACAAACTAAGAATCAGATATGTTAAGGAATGTACTTAAGGCTACAACTAGGACATGTCTTGAGATAGAATTTATACTAAAATCTTCATCACTTTGGGGACAGCCATATTGTCCATATCACCAAAACAAAGCTAAAGGTTCCTGCCAAGAGTTCATTTTGTCATATCACCTGAGAATGGATGAATGAATGAATGAGTAAATGAATGAATGAATCAAGTATTTGTTAAAAACTTACACTATGTACAGCAGTATACTGAGTGCTTGGGATACAAATAGAAGGGTTAGACAGGTCCAGTTCTCAAGGAGCTCACATTCTAATAGAAGAATCAATACATGTAGAAGTTTTCAGCTTCAAGTTGGATTGATTTCATGATCCTTGTAGTAAAAAACTTGTAGCAAAGTAAGTCATAGTGTGTCCCATTTGATGTCATTTCCACTGATAAAATCAGATCAGTTTCTGATCTTGAAGCATCGAACTGTACAAAGAACTGTGATGGCAAGAATTTCTTCTTGTACTTTCAATGAATGTGACTGTTATCCCTGCAGGAGCAGCCAGCTGGCTTCACAGCATGATGGTTAATATTGTCATTGGAAAGACTCTTTGGTTTAGTGTTTGAGTGTTTTTCTTAGGGTCTGAGGGGACATAATGATCAAGGTGGTGATGATGTTCTGACTTCAGAGAAAGAAAGGAAGGAGATAAATGTCAAACTTTGATTTTTGAAGAATTACCATATAACAGTACACCACAGTACACCATAGCTAGGCAAGCATGGGCTACAACAGGAAGATTCAATTTGTCTTCCAATTCTGATATAGGATGTTCTTTATTCTCCTTCTTAAAATGGTTGTATATGAACTTGGGGTCCATGGGGCAGGTCAAAAGCCCGTGTTAAATGGATGGCACAGTTTGTCTCATGATGAATCAAAGTTTCAGTTCAAGGCATTGAAAAAAACTAAACAAAATATAGTAGTTAACATGTTAAAAATAATATATAATTCTTTGTATTTTAAAATCCCCCTCACAGAGGTATTCCCATACCTTTTTTTGCATCTTTAAAAATAAGCTCATTTCTTTTTTTAATGTACCCAAACCACCCATCAGGATCATTTAACACAAAAAATGTTAAGATTATTTAAAAAAAAACAAGAAGCACAACACATATTTTGACTCCCACATAATAATATAGCAAAATTCAGTAACATCTGCATATTTTCTTTACAAATTGCAGTGTTAGTCTGAAGTTAATTATACAAAACTGATTTTTTTACTCAAGCACAACTTTTACATATTACATTTAGTCTATCTAATTGCTACCTTGAATAATAAATTGTTTCTCAGCTAGAATGCATTGTTTGGTGTTGCTAATGAAATGATTTTAATGTTGAGCTTAACTGTTAAGAGAAATCCTTTTAAGGTTATATATTTTAAAAGTAGCTCTCCATTGTCAAGTAATAACTAACTCACCCATTATTTTCCTTAGCCTATCTTCAGTTTAAGGAGTTTATAGAGAAGTACAGCAATAACTGACAGAAAATATTCTGAAAATGTAACTGCCATATATTAAAGTATTTTCTATACATAGGATTTTGGTGTTTACCAATTTTGGGGGACTTGAAATAATACCTGGCATATTTTTGGACTATGATCTGTGATTTCATTGGCATAGGGAACTATTTCATGAGAAATTCCTTTTACCAAAGCATATTAGGATTAGGATGTGCTCTGAAAATAATCTTAGGGAGTTGATAGGAATCATTTAGAGATTAAATGATTTGCCTGAATATGTGTCAGATTATGTGGTAGAGGCAGGATTTTAATTCTTTCTAACTTTGAGGCCTTTTAATTATCTAGTATTCTATTATCATGGTCATAATAATCCATGGTAAGTACTAAATAAATATTTTGGGATAATGGAGATAGGATCTTTAGATTAGGCATTAACCTTATAAGGAAATATGGAGAAGTGACTTTACTTGTCTAATAATTAGGAAAGGAGAATTTCTGACATGTTCTACCACATGTAGAACACATCAGGGTTCAGGCAAACAGTCAAAATCCAGGAAATATTCAGATATTATAAGTCAAGGCAGGAGTCTGCGTTTGGCCAAATTATCCAAGCAATTGTCTACAGATCTTTGAATCTAAGAAAACCTTGGCAGCAGTCACATAGACTCATGTATGCTTCTTGCTATGACACTCAGGCTATATCAGCCAAGAGTCTGGAGGTGTGAGCAGTTGAACTAAATGAGAGGTTAATCTATTTGATGTGAAAATTCTAGGAAAAGGCCTAGAGAAAGATGATCAGTGAGATGTTTCAAGGCAATGTTAAGTTTATATGCAGAATAATTTAGAGCAATAGCGTCAGACAGAATAATTAGGAGACTATATAGAGTGAGATGGTAAAAACCAGGATTTGATTGAGAGTGGTAGCAATAGAAAGAATGCACAAATATATACATTTCAAAAGAAAAACTATTGGATTTAGGTATTAAGAAAAGAAAAAAATCAGAAATAAATAAGGTTCCAAGCCTGGATGTCTAGAGAAATTGGGATAAAATTGAAAGAAATGGGAAAATGGGGACTGGAAGCATATGCAGCAATGAAGTACAGCTTCAGGTAAAGGATACTTTTGATACAAACAAAATCTCACTGAATAATCTCAATGAAGTTTTTCTTTTCTTCAGTTTCTGGTCAGAGGTAAGGTTCCATATTATCATCCAAACCCTTTATTTAGTGAAATTTCAGAAAATGGAAGAACTTTCCCTGAGTGCTATGTGATAGCAAAGAACTCCAGAGTTCTGACAAGTGATAATTCTTGGCTCATGGATATGGGGATCAGCATTTCAACATCCAAGTCATGAACAATCTGATGATTTTTTTTCCAGATAAGAGTATTCTGCTGTGTTCAGTGGGAGTCTCAAACCATAAACTTTCTTTATTATTGTATAGAAAACTTCAATGGTTTGTCATTAGTAACCTGTAAAAATAAAATTTCAACTTAGTAGACTGGTTGATTTGATTATTTTAACATTTAATCTGGCCAATCAGAATCACAAAAACAATCTTTTGTACTGTACACTCCAGCAGTCTTAAACAATCTTGGTTAAGAAATTTGCCAGGCTTCTCAGTCCATCCACTATCAAATTTCCAATTTCTACATTTTAAGAAATGTTGGTCTATCTAGGGTTTCACTATCTTGAGTAAATAAAAGAAACAAAATCTTTGGTATATTGAGTAATGGTAAAATAAGTTTATTAGGATCATAGCTAAGTGGGTGATCCATGACTTTCTAATGAATGCTATATATCTTATATGCATACTTTAAAATGCATGCTAACTTCAACTTTATTTTCTGGTTCATTTTACAAATTAATGGCAAATTTCTTTTTGTTCTTTTTACAGCTGAATTTTTATTCCTCTTGTGGGGTGTTTATCTCTGCTATGCAGTGCGGACAGTCCCATCAGCATTTCATGAGCCACGTTATATGGCTGTTGCAGTTCACAATGAGCTCATTATCTCTGCTATATTCCATACAATTAGGCAAGTGATCTTTAGATTGAGTACTTAACTGTTTTATTATTTTTTTTTCTGCTGTATCTTGCTTTAATTTAAATGTCAAAGAATGGATAGTTTTCTTGATGGAAAGTTTTAAGAAAGCTATGTATTATTTTTAAAGTTAAGGATTGCTTTAATTTTTCTTTCCATAGAAATGGGAAATGCACACAATATAGTTATGTTAATTAATCAGCTTTTCCTGATGTGCTCCTTGTCTTCTTTGAAACTTGTTTTGATTCTCTATTTTGAAAATATATGTAAATCAATACATTTAGTGAACATTTTGTGGTTGATTTAGATAAACTATTGTTATCTATTTTCATGCATATTCTGGACACTGGTTTCCAGCTCCCAAATTTTATTTGACAAGGATTTACATACACCCATATTGGTTTATGTACATTTTGATTGCTACAAAAAAGAATTTCTCATTCAGTGCTTGAATGAACTAGTGTTACAGAGTTAGGTCTATGAACCAAATATTATTCAGTTTCATTCAACAAGATATGCATTTATTTTATAAGAGAATGTAGCCTAATTGCTCTTCCTTTGGTGTTGTGTGCTATGTCCACAGGTGGAAATAAAATGGAGGCAGGTGGGAGCTATTCATTGTGAAATGAACAAAGGGAGATTTCTGTCAGCCATTTTATTAGGATTTGGCCCTTGTATGTGATTTTATAGTACTTCAACATTTGGAAAATGAATGCAATCTTCAATGTGGGTTTCAAAATGAATCTGTTGCAAAGCTGCCTAAAAGCTCCCAATTCTTTACTTTGAGATGCAGAAAGTGGTGATGAAAAAAAGTCTTTCTCACTGAAATATTTTGAAAATAGAGAAATAGCTGAAAAAGGAAGATACATTTAAAATGACGGTTTTTAGGCATGGTGTAATATTTTTTGGACACTGAAGTGACTTTGAAGGCCATCTAATACAACTTCATCATTTTACAAATATAGAAACTGAGGCTTAGAGATATTAGATGACTTGCCATAGTCTTATAGCCAGTAAGTGTCAAAAGCCAGATCTGAACCCAAATATACTATTAATAGGCAGGTCAAGAATCCCCTGCCCTAGATAATCTCTAAGGTTATTTTTAGCTTTAAGATTCTGTGAATCATGTTTTGTTTCAGTGCTGACTGACAGTTGTGCCCTCTTAATTTACCTCTAAGGTTTTTACTGCAGAGCACCAAAAAAATACTCAATTCCATTAACAACCAAAATTGTGATAAAATCTTATTGTATGAGATATGTAGAATTTTTTTTCTTTTTCTAATCAGTGATTTGCTTTTCACACAACAAACCTTTATCCTTCATTTATCATATTCAAGGAGGGGCAATGGAAAGAGTCATGGGCCTGGAATCAGAATGATCTGAATTCAAGTTCAACCACAAATACTTACTAGATGTATGATCCTGGGCAAGTCACTTTTCATCTGTTTGTGTTCTCTGTAAAATGGGTATAATGATAGGGTTATTATGAAAAACAAAGGAGATAATAACTATAAAGTCCTTAGCAACAGTGCCTGGAATATAGTAAACTAATATTAAATGTCAACTATTACCAAGTTTTGTTATTAAAGAACTCTGCTAGGTGCTGGAGGTTCAAAGATTGGAATGGTCCCTGCTCTTGCAGAGACCTCTTCTCTTCTCCAGTACTTTATTTCTATAATTGATCAATATTTTTAAATGTAGTTCAAAGTCCCCTAGATCCAAAAGGCCCTTGTTCTCCAATAAACTCTGTACATAGCACATCTTCCCAGTCCCTGTTAAGGAGAGCTGAGCCATCAGTGGGTGAAACATGCCATCACAGTAGTCAGCAAGTCAGATGCTAAATAGCCAAAGGGAAGCTCCGGTATTTGCTTTGACAAACCTACATCAAATGAAGGAAAAGGCTCTGCATTTATGAATCTCAATTTAACTAAATTAATGTTAAAGACTTAATTGGTTCAGATCTCAGGCTGATGCCTCAGAGATCATTCCCTCCAATCAGTTACTCTCATATTGGAAACACACTTTCACATATACTATTCATTTTATATGTAGTGCCTGGCACATAGAAGGTCTTTTATCTATTCTCATTGCTTCATTTTTTTCCCATAGGATCATAGCTTTATATCTAGAAGGAAGCTTAAAAATTATTGAGTCCACTCTTTCCTCATTAACAGGATCAGAAAAGTTAAATGACTTGCCTAATGCCATTCATGAGAAAGTCAGTCTAAAAAATTAAAAGGATTTCATACAAATATAAGTTAAATGAATTAATTGAATTTTTATTGTGTACTATAGATAAATATAGTACTATAGATAGATATATAGATAGATTAAATACATATAGGTATGTACTTAAATTATTGTCATAATTTAAGAAAATGAATGCATACATATATACATTTACAAGCCATTTTATCATGGGGGATTGCTATATTACTAATAGACCATGTCCATATTTTCTGTGAAGTCCCAGAGTAAGAAGCAGATAACAAAAAAAACAACTTAATCTGTTCCTTCCATCTGAATCATCTTTTCTACAGATTAAGTGTGACTGAATGGTGTTTCAAATACAATGGACACAATTTTATTTTTCATCAATATAACCAACACTTATGTTCCTTGGGATCTATTTTAAAATTCATTACAGTAGCTAGTTATTCTGACCTCAAATCTTATATGTATTTCTACTGAAAATATGTGATCACATAGGAAGAAAGGCAAACCTGGATCAAATTTCTTGTTTCAGAAAAAATGAAGAAAATCATAACATATTGTGTCCTGCTTTTTCTATTCTTTCTTTCTGTTCTTTTCTGATGCTCTGATTTTATTTAACTCTAAGAAGGCCAGGGATCTCTTTTTCTTCCCAACTTTATCTTTTGATTTATCTTAAGCTAAGCATTTCTATAGTTTAGGCTTTCAGCAAAAGTTGGAGTAGGATGAACTAAAGATCTGTAGCAAATATTTGTAACTTAACTGGGAAAAGGAAGCTCAGAAATTCATGACAGGTCCTAATCTTGACTTGAAATTTTTCTAAGCAGACTCTGCAGTCTTCAAAGCTTCATCATCATCAAAAGATTTGTCTTATAATCTTATTTGGTCACATCAAGCATACTTGTATGAGATTCTCCTTTTTAAGTTATATGATGAGTTAATGTAAAATTAAGAATTACATGAATACACACATACATATATATGTACATGTATGTATGTATACACACTTATAGTTTTTTTCCTTAAAGAAATGTATTTAATTTCAGGTCCATTGCTTTGCAAAGTTAAAAAAATCTTGTTTCATCAATCTTAATGCATTTAACTGTAATCTCATTTTCTTTGGTATCAGAAATCATATCAGCTAGACCTCAAAAATATATATATATATGTACTCCTGGACCTGGAGTTAGAAAGACCTGTATTCAAATCCTACTTCAGACACCTACTGTGTTACTCTGGACAGGTCACTTCACTACTGTGTGCCATATTTTCACCATCTGTACAAATAAAGTAAATAATAGCAGTTAATTGACAGGATTGTTATAAGAATAAAATGAGATGATGTTTGTAAAATGTTTGGCAAACCTCAGAACCCAATAGAAATGCTAATTATTATTATGAATATGGAAGTTAAATTTCAGCAACTTTAGAGTTGTATATTTTTGAGTTTCTATTCTCAAATATACTAGGATAAAGCATGAATCTTTTGCCATAGGCTGCCAAAATTTGAAGAACACAAAAATTTAATATTTGTACTCCAGCATCATGGATGCTAATGGTAATGAATTCCTCCCTTCACTTAGCTCAATTTAATTGAATCATTTCTTGTATTGTGTTCACTTCATGAATTTAAGAGTCAGTTTTGTATAATGGAAAGTGTGCTTAATGAGGTTGGCTGACCTTGGGATCATTAGCACTGAGTTTCAAGCCCAGCTCTGCCATTGTGTTGTGTTGGGCAAGGCTTTTCTTCTCTCTTGCTTTCAGTATCTTCATCTATGAAAGGTGTTTGTGGGCTACAGGATTTCTAAGGTCCTTTTCAGCTTTTGAACTAAAATCCTATAATTCTGTGAAGACAAAATAAGAATGCTTGCCATGAAAATATTATTTTTGTTTCTTTCCCTAAATGCCCAAATTGATACTTAGCACTCTGTCACTGAAAAAGAATATCTATCATCCAAGAAGGTAATCAGAATTTTATTACATTCAGTCTTCTTGAATAAATAGGGATGCATATAGAAATATTAAAAGGGGAGGTCCAAAGACAAAATTATTGTTATTAAAACCATTCTGATATTACTTAAGTATGGCAATAGGCCTTTATTTATAAGTTTTACTTTTACTTGCAGATGTTGATTTAATTTGAGAATTTTCCCAAATTACTGCAGCAAATACTGCACACAAGCCAATATCTTCAGTATATCTTTCCTGGATCATAATTACATGTATTTCTGGAAAAAAAATTAAATATTTAAACTGAAATGGAAAAAAAAATCTGGTTAACTGAAGAACTCAAAATTCCATTGAATATTGACTTTTAAAAAAAAAACTTATAAATTGCAAACTGATAGTACATTCATTCATGCATCACATTGGCTGCCATTTAAATCTTGGGAAACACAAATGCAGATAACCACCATCTCTCTCCCTGCTTTATTCTGATTAGCATTTTTCAGTGACTTTAATTTAGTAAAGAATATTTTAATCAAGGAGTTATTTGGATTTGCTTTATTCTAAAATTCGCCATCCATGAAAGCCTCTCATTTTGGAGTTTCTAAAACTACCAGTTAATAATATGTAATTCATTTAGATTCTCCTTTGTTCCCCACCTTCACCTTGCAGCTGCAACTGGGACATACTGTAATAGCATCCTATTGAAAGTTAATGGAAAATTATAATATGAATTCATTAATTTTTTTTCAAAAGTAAGAGGTAATTAATGAGTAAAACATCCTGATTTCCTGTATTTAGAAAAATCTGCAAATGTGCTCATGTTTATTGAACTGTCATTCTAAGATGAGAAATTACACATCAAAATCTTCATTAAGTAGACTATCATGAATTGAATTTTAGAGGCTATATAGAGGGAGAATGGTCATGAAGTGCTTAGCTTCTTCAGTCATAGTTTTGGTGATTGCTAACTCTATGCATTCTGATTTCAGATTTGTTCTTGCTTCAAAACTTCAGTCTGACTGGATGCTGATGCTATTTTTTGCACATACCCATTTGACTGTGACAGTCACCATTGGGTTGCTCTTGATTCCAAAGGTATTTTTTCTAATTTCTTTTTCTCTGGAAAAAATAGGGCACTCACTACTTTGAAAGAACTTGGAATGATTTCTTGTCATTCAAATGTAGAACTAGAGATGGGGTAGGATGGGGAGGAGAGGTTATAATATTTTTGTGCATTACTTCTAAAATTCTCTCCACTGTACTCTAGAGACCTGACTGTATTTGAATTTACCAATTATCAAATTAATTCTTAAAAAAATTTTAGTTTGATAAAATTGACAATTAGTTTATCAAGGATGTCTCCCACATCTTGATGCTTTGTTATATTTAAATTTTAGTGCATCTCAGGGTATAATCCTTAGTTTAGTCATTGAGATATTTTTGAAAGTAATTTCTAGGAACTCTTTTGAGTTTTTGTGTATCTCTTATGGTTTTAAATGAATATTTTTCTAAAAGTAAATGTAAATTATATAAATTTTATAATAACATTAGAATTTGTATATATACATATATACATATATATATATATATACAATTTATAAATAACTATAACTTTATTTATACAGGATTATTTTCAGAGAAGGCCAGAGTATGATTCCAAGAATTCTGAAATATAGTGTAGTTGCACCATTTTCCTTAGAGAAATTAGACATATGAAAGATTTTCCAGACCTCACAGGACAGTTCTAACAGAGATGATACTGAGAACATTAGCTTATTATCCTTTATTTTCTGCAATGATTTAAAACTGGATTGGAACACTTGAGATTCAGATCTGGATTTTAGAAGTGCAAAAGTATATTCTCAAGTATTTTCTAAAATGCTTTTCTTAATACTTAATACTTAAGACACCTTCAATAGGATAAATTTTTTGTGTTGGGTTATTATCATAAAAATTGTTTTTAATGTTTCTATTTTAAGAGTATTTTAAAAGCCACAGAAATACATAATTATATGGATCCTTGCACACTGTAATCAAAAATTAGTGAGATTAATTTTTGCTTATGGCTTATATAAATTAGTACCATAATTTTATGAGCAGAGATCACATATATCACCTAATCAAATTATATTACATCAAGGATTAAGGAAAAAAAACCTGAATGTGACATAGATAACTAATTGTAATGACTAGTTATGCATTTAGCATTCAATAGTTCTAATGCATATTTGCATTTATTAAATGCTTACTTTAGGGTGGGCATTACTATATTTATCAATTTTAGTAACACAAATGAGTTTTCCTTTTTTTCAAGTTTACTTTAACCCAGTTTCAGAATATTGCCATGAATTTAGCAGTAAGACAAAATTTTACTGGATATTATGTAATATGTATGCCCAGCAATACATTAGTATGGTCTATTTTTAGTTATCAGATATAACATTTTCAAAGCAACTCAGCTTGTTGAGGAACAGAGTAAGTGATGAGAGAAATGAGAGTCCTTATCTTTAACACTAGCAACTTCACACACTGAGTAAAACAGCATTCTTCCACATTTACAGATTATGAAGAAGAGTTAAGATGGGGTCTTGGAAAGATATAGAAGTACAAAAACTCAGACCTCAAAAAGTTTTTTTGAGTTTTACTACTTACTACCAATGTCAATTTTGGAAAAGTCATATAACATTGATGAACTCCAGCCTTCTCTGTATTATGTGAAAATTGAATGAATAGACCTCTAAGAAACTTTCCAGCTCTAAATATATGATTCTATAAAAAGTAATATACTATACAATTGGATAATTGCAAAAGAAATTTTTCTACCTCTTTCACTCAATTAACAAGTGTTTTTGAGTAATATTTGCAGTGTGACAGAGTGGAAAGAATGCTGAATTTGAAGTTAAAGGTCCTCCTGGAATTGACTTCTAGCATTGGACAAGAAATTCAACTTTTCTAGCTAGTATTTTGGGAGTCTATAAAATGAAAGGGTTGGGCTATTTCAGAGCTTCTTAAACTTTTTCCATTCACAGCCTCTTTTTTCCTGAAAAATTATTACACAACCCCTGTATTTAGATCTATAAAATAAGCATACAAATCAAACATTTACTGATAATAAATCATAATTTTCATGATCCCCATATTGGATCCCCAACTGGAGTTGCAAACCACAATTTAAGAAGTGTTGGGCTAAATGATCTCAAAGATTCTTTCTAGGACTCAATATGGAGTCAGATCAGGAGAGTGAAAAGGATACTGACTCAGAAGTCAGAGAACCTAGGTTCAAATCCTGCTTCTCTACTTTACTCTGCAAACTTGGACAAGTCATTCAACATCTCTGAGGATCAGTGTCTCCTTCTGCAAAAAAGGGCTTTGGACTAAATGGTCTTCAAGCTCTGGACATCTTCAGTATCACAAACCAATGATTATGCTGTATGCAATATGCTGTGGGAGATACTGAGATAGACATAATAACTGAGATATAAAATATAATCCTATCCTCAGGGAGATAGTTAAAAAGACAAACTATGGACACATTAAAAAGATTACACTGAATGGCAATATTGTGTACAGCTTATGTGGCAGATGAGTGGCAGATGGAAGTAAGTGATACTGGAATTGAGAGGAGGGCTATATCATTGCAGGCTATTCAGGAAGACTCCATTCATCTGGGAATAAGGAATAAGTAAGGTTGAGATGTATTAGTACAGGGGGGCAATAGCCCCTTAAATCAAGGCCTAGAGATTTTGAGACAAGTCTTTTTGGACTGAAGGATCATACAGAACAATCAAAGATGAGATTGGGAAGGAAGGTTGACCAAATCTATATCAGATTCAGAAATTTGGATTTTTATACTCTGAGCAATAGGGAACTGGTAACAGGTTTTAAGCAGCTGGATGACTTGATGAAGGTGTTATTTCATCTTTCCTCTTAACAGTTGTTTCCCATACCCAATCTCAGGAATATTTATTGGAAGTAATAAAGTATATACTAAATATGAATTCTCTAAAAATGTCATTTTCAGGGATAAAAAGGCAGCCTGACCCTTAGCTTTCAAATCTCTTTTTTCTTAATTGGTATTTTCCTTTTAAAATAATATTAATACTAGATGGTAAGATACTATATCAGTTGTATTTTTTCTCCCAGAAAATGTGATGGTATTTTGAGAATTTCAATTTTATTCTCACTGGAGGACTTGGGAAATACTATCAGCATTGCAAATCATGCTTTGTACACTACACTCAAGATGAGTAATGATTTATCCTGGGCAAATGAAACACAATGTTGGACCCATTTTCTGTTTCTCTCTGAAATAAGCAAAATGCTGAATCCAGTTTTTGTGTTGCTACATTTTGGTTCATACTTTCAATACTGGCTTTGTGGTAATGAGCTTTCATTCCTCTAAGTCTATGAACTCATTCCCCAAATTCTAGTGGGAGTTTCATGAGATTATTATTAATTGAAGGATTTTTAAATCTTCTAAAGAACAGGGGTTTTTTCTCTTGTATAGACCTGGGATAGGAAAACTTCCTTCATTAATGAAGATTGGCAATTTGACTATCATTTAAAATCTGTTATAATTTCCTACCCTAATAGTTTGCCATTTAGAGACTTGCTTCAGACCTTACATAGGTTAAGTGACTCTGGGCAATGAACTGAAGAAGGAAATGGCAAACCCCTCCAGAATTTTTGCCAAGAAAACCCCAAAAAGAGTCATGGAGTTGGATACAACTGAAAATGACTAAAGAACAACAATATATCCTAAGAGAGAGATTTATCATTAACTCCCACCAATGTCTCAGCAAATCATAATATTCACCCTTCTTCTGACAATAAGCCTTGGGTAAATAAGAGTAGTAAGAACCAAGAAAAGAAAGCTTAGATAAGTTTCTCTCACAATGATGATGAACCCCAAGGACCATTTTTTTCATTAGTGTAGGAAAACCAAATAACTTGCCCAAACTCATGTAATACTAATTGACAGTGTTGGAATTCAAACTCAGGTCTCATAACTCAAGCACAATTCTTTTTCCATCATGCCACACTGCTAACTCTGATCTGTGCACTTTGAAGGACCAGAGGAACATGTAATTAGGGTCAGAATTGTTCCAGTTTCAGCCCAACCTGCTCATTTTCCAGGTGAAACAATTTCTCCAGAGATACACAGAGCATCTCATTCACCACCCTTTATTCAAATCCAAGTCTCTGATTCCAAATTAGTATTTTTCTCATCCCAACTTCTCAAAGAACTTTTTGTATTGTTCTTCAATTAGGATTCACATTAATAGCTCATGTTTACTCCTTCTTGTAGTTTTCACATTCAAGCAATAATCCAAGAGATGATATAGCAACAGAAGCATATGAAGATGAGCTTGACATGGGCCGGTCAGGATCGTATTTGAACAGTAGCATCAATTCAGCTTGGAGTGAGCACAGCTTGGACCCCGAGGATATTCGGGTAATCCTGGTCTTTTTCTTTTCTATAATTTAGATCAAGTCAATATATATGGCAAGTACCAATCTTGGAGAAGAAAAGAAAATATTTCTATTTGTTTGAGTGTATGTGTACTAGAAATTTCTTTTTAAATAACAATTATTGTTATTTAAATATATGGTTTTAATAAAATTAAAGTAAATTAATTTTTAAAATTAATAGTATAAACACCATGAGATTTGGGATCAAATGAGGGATGTAAACAGAAAGTGTTGTAGAAGTTCAGAGAGAGCATAGAAATCACTTGAAGCTTAAGTGGTCTAGGAATATATCATAGAACAAAGATGATTTGAAATTTACTTCAAAGGATGGTTAAAATTAAAATAGAGCATAATATATACACTTGGAAAATCTCTCTTTTCTCTCCCCCTTTCTCTTGTTAAATCTGAATTTATTAATGCAGAAAAATTATTTTTAGAATAATTTGATTCATTATGCTTCATTTAAAATAATTTATTTTTTCAAATCCCTGTGTTTGTTCTAGATAATAAATAAAATGTTAGCACTTAATTTTTGCATTCATTGCATCAGCATGACTAGCCAAACATGGAACTTTCTTTACTTTAAAGGTACTTTAAAAATATCAATCAAAAAATAAATAACAGGTCATCTCATTCAGTGAAAATTATATCTTTTCACAGGATCCATTTTTTAGCATATATTTGTTCACCACACAAGGTGCAAAAACATTCAGAAAATGTGTGTTTTCTTTGCTTTTTAACTCAGAAGAAAGTTTTTTAATTATTTTTAATTTATGGGAATTTAGACATTTCTAAAGAAAAATAATATTTACTTTTTCATGGTAAATATTACTGTATTGTAATACAGCTGTCTAATCTAGTAAAATCATTATAATAATCAAGTCAATGCCCAAACAGACCAACTGGTTTTGTTTGAATTGACAAATATTTTATTTGATTTGACAATCAGAATTTATACATGTACACATTACCAATATTAGAATATAAACCCTTTCAGGAAAGGGACTGTTTAATTTTTGTCTTTTTATCCTTAACATCTAATATCTATCAACAGACTTTTAAGTATTTACTGTGTGGACTGTACAAATAAAAAAGTGAAACAATCCTTTCCTTCAAGGAGCTTATATTCTATTGGAGTGGGAAAGGAAGCAATTACCAACTACAGGAATCAAGAAAGACCTCAAACAGAAGAGAACATTTGATATGAATCTTGGAGGGGTTTAGAGATTCTAACAGAAAGAAAGGAGGAAGTAGAACATTTTTCACTCTTGGGGGATATTCAATCCAATTCAATAGGCATTTATTAGTCATCTATTATATTACCTATTTATGGCACACTGCTACATGCTGGGATAAAATTAATAAAAAGAAGGGCAATCTCTCCCTCAAAAAGTTTACAATCTAAAGGGGAAGGTGACACCTAAAAGGAAGTAGGAAAACAGTTTGGGAGAAACCTGTCTGAGGGGTATTTTGCTCTGTGGAGATGAAACCAGGCAGAGCATTTGTGAAGTGGAATAATCCATATCTAATGTAAAGGAATGATGGAAATTGTGTCATATCAGGAAAAAACAAACAAACATGGAAGGAAGTTTGACCAACTCACAAAGTATATAAAGGTTCCAATAAGTTCTTGCTGAATTTTTTAAATTCTTGTTTATTGTTTTATGAATTTATTAGGTAGTTATCCTGCACTAAGCAGTGTTCTAAGCAATGGAGATAGATAGATTTAGAAAGAGATGGTTATTGTATCTTATTCACTGAATAATGTAAAAAAGACATAGAGAGAAGTGGCCAAGAAAGGAAGGTTTGTTTTCTGAATGAAAAAAGTGGGGATGTAGGAGCAGGGAGGAGGTGAAATGGCCTTGACAAAAGTCTGGATAGGTAATCTTGTGTCTAGTACTAGACTGTAGACAATGGGCTAGTTTGAACACATCCCAAAATTGGATTCGGCCCTGGGAAATAAATGGACTAACTTTTTAATGGTCTAGAGCACTGATTCAGGAAAATCCCTTCCAGCAAGTTCAGTGTGAAGGGGTACAGAACATGATGGAGAAAAGCAGGATAATAGCAACAGGCAGATGATGAGATGGCCTGGGAAAATGGATGAATAGGATGAGAAGGTGAATGCTAGCCTTATGACTAGAGGCTGTCAGTAGATATCTTATTATATTAAATATTATATCTTACTGTCAGAGAGTTAGGGGCCATATTATTAACAATTGATCATGAAAAGCTATGGCAGCAACTGGTAGGACACTTTTGCTTCTGGACAGATGATCTGCTGTGTAACTACTCAATATTATTTTTGAAACCTTTCAATCTAGTATCTTGGAAACCATTTTCTGAATAACTTCATAATTTGTCCAAGAAGTGTTTGATTAAATCTTATCAATAAAGACTATAATGTGATGGTCCAGATTCAATCATGACCGTAGTAATGAAAAATCCAAAGTTAAGTGCTCAGTAAAAAGTGAATATGGAATATATGTCCTCTAAGACCTTGGACTCTTTCTCTTGAAGATCAGTCTTTAACCAAACACAAATTTGTAATGGAACCATGTAGTGGGGCAGGGAGAAGGAATAAAATGATATATTTAGATGTTCTTTTCTTACGTTCAGATCTAATTGGATTAATTCTGTTTAGTTGACTGCCTTCATTTTGACCTTTTTCTCTCTTCTCAGGATGAGCTAAAGAAACTCTATGCTCAATTGGAAATCTACAAAAGGAAGAAGATGATCACGAATAATCCACATCTCCAGAAAAAGCGGTGCTCAAAAAAGGGACTTGGCCGTTCCATCATGAGGCGCATTACTGAGATCCCAGAAACAGTCAGCAGACAGTGTTCGAAGGAGGATAAAGAGGTCACGGACCACAACGCAACCAAAAATGCTGTCATAATGAGGAAAAACCCCCAAGAATCCTCCAGCGGCACCGTGAAGGCGAAGGAAGAGTCTCTGAAAAACCGTGTCTTCTCCTTAAAAAAGTCCCATAGCACTTATGATCACGTTAGAGATCAGTCGGAAGAGTCCAACAGCATACCCACAGAAAGTGAAATGGACGCCACAGAGAATTCCCTACTGGACTCCGTTCCAGGAAAAAAAGTCAACAAGCGGATTCCAGAAAACATGGAGGCTTCGTCCACTGAGTCAGTCCCTTTGGTCTGTAAGTCAGCAAGTGCTCACAACCTCAGCTCAGAGAAGAAGGCAGGGCATCCGAGAACATCTGTGTTACAAAAGTCACTCAGCGTTATAGCAAGTGCCAAGGAGAAGACTCTTAGTTTGACTGGGAAAACATCAATTCAAGGCTTGGAAGAAAATGATAAATCCCACAAACCGCCGCTTAAAGGCAAAGAGTTCAACCGAAAACATTCCAACCCTGATAAAATACAGACTAAAGATTCTGACTGGAAAAACTCTTACTCTGAAGAGCCAAGGAAACCCCCCAAATCTGGAATTATGAAACAGCAGCGGGTGAGTGCCCCCGCTCCCCATTCGGAAATAGTCCCAGGCTTGTTGAAGGATAACTTTGACATTGGGGAAGTTTGTCCTTGGGAGGTCTATGACTTGACACCGGGTCCTGTGCCTATGGAATCGAAAGTTCAGAAACATGTGTCCATTGCAGCTTCTGAAATGGAGAAAAACCTTCCTCTCCAGCCAAAGGAGAAATCTCAGCACAAGCCTCAGCCCCCCGAAGGATCTCAGCAGCCCAACCAGAAAAGCATTGATAAGGCTGAGGTCTGCCCCTGGGAGAGCCCAGAACAGTATGCTTTTGAAGAAGAAAAACAGCATTTGAAGGCTAAGACTCAGGTTCTCCCTGGGGGTGGGAAAGGTGAGAATGGCAGTCAGCAACCCTCTGCCAAGGTTTGTGTAGGTCAATATGATGAACTGCCCTCTAAAGTTGTAGCATCAAAAGCAGAGCAAGAAAATCTCAACCAAATAGGAGACCAGAAAAAAACTCCGTCTTCCTCTGAGGTAAATGTGCTTTCTTCTGCCTCCTTTAACTCAAGTAATAACTTTCAACAGCCTTTAACCTCCCGAGCTGAGGTGTGTCCCTGGGAGTATGAAACCCCCTGCTTACCAAATGCTGAGAAAAGTGTAGCCTTTGTGGCTTCTTCTGCTTTAAGTGCAAATAAAACATCAACACCCCGCAAATAAGAGGTCTGGGATGCTTTTAAAGTGTAGTGTGCCCATACAGGACTGGTGAGAAAGGAGGAAAGCCTGAGTCAGCATCCTATAAAAATTAGGAAAATTCCCCAAATTCCCAAGGAGCACTTGTTCATCAAGGAAGGACAATGGAAGACAATAAGGTTTCAACCAAGGTAGAGGAGTTGGAGATCTGCAAGACACCTTGGGAACAAATAATAGAGGGACAATTTTCCTCCTTCCAAAAAAAAAGGAATTTCCTTAATAATGTAGAAAAAAAGATACAAATACAAGATGTCTTAAAAGTCTTAGTGCAATTTTAACACTAAGACTTTTGGGAAACTATGTATTTAAAGGAAATGTTTGTTTAAGGTTTACCTTTCCCTATCCCCCCATTGAAATTTATCATTGAAAGATACAAATGGAGGAATATAAATCATAGAAAGAATTTGGGAAAAACATTTTTAAGAAATGAAGAAAAGTTATATCTTTGAGCAGCTGACTGAAATGAACTTTTCACTTTACTCATTTAACCTTGATAGCCCTGCTAAATTAATGCATCCCCAATACATTTTATATTACTGATTGCTCTCATTTTCTTATAAATGTATGTTTCAGTACATTGTTGTGTCTCATATTCAAGCATTCCAGATTGTATAATTTTTGCAAATAACTTTGATATTACGTGACACAACAACACATTTATGCAATCTTCAGATACTCAATTGTTACTGCACCTTACAACATACCCGCTATCTACAACTTTGGTTCATTTCTAGAAGTTCAGCAAGCTTTCCCTGGCTTGGGAGGCCATAATTTGGTATGAGAAAATTCTTTGGTTTTGGCTGTGATTTATCTTGTGAATTCGGATTTGACTCTTTATCATTTCACATCATACTTTGATATAGTATTATTCAAGGTTTTTATGCAAGAAAAGTTACTTGTTTTGTACTTCTATGTTAGCATTCAGAAGCTCTATTGATATTGGAAATCAAGTGGTCCTACTTCTCTGTATATTTCAATGAGTTAAGGACAACTTCTGCATTGTTTGTTACAAGCCAGTTATTAAGCCAATCATTCTGATTAATCATTAATCATTATTATCATTCTCAGTATTTCATACTTAGCATCCCTATTTACAGGAAGAGCTAAGGGTGAGGAAAAGATGCTTTAAATTATTATTTTTTTTGGAAAGAGAAGACTCTAAATAAAGTCATTATTTTAGTTTTAACTATACTGTACAAACAGGGAATCAACCTTTCAGAGGAAAGATTTGGAGGTATTCCCTGATAGTGCTTTCAAGTGATAATTTTTTTTAAAGAACTGCTAAAAAATTTGGGTTTGCAGCTACGTAATTTCATTGACGTTTTCTAATTACGCATATTGAATGTAAAGTCAGTTAATCTTCCTTATAGACTTTATTTAGTTAGAGTTGCTTATTGGTTCAGGTAGGAATATTACTTCTTAAATTTTACTTTAAGTTAAGAATACTATCTATTTTAATTGTAACAAGGTGATGTTAGTTCTTATTCTCTTAAACACTGGGAAAGTTCCATATCCTGTGGCTTCCCATTATAAAATTTCTGAAATGGAGCTAAAAATATAAAGCTCTTTCTCAAAACAAAACATTCCACTGGCCTGTTTTTTTAAAAAAAATTCTTTTCTAATGGCCATAGAAGTGAAGAGTGCTGAAAACACTAAGCTACTAAGATCCAGAAGAACAAACAAGCAAGGCAGGTATAATAAGTAGGGAGGAGCAAAAAAAGGACATTTTATATTATTTTTTATAAATACACATATTTTACTGCCAGAAAGTTGCTCTCCAGGATATATAGGGGTTTATTTTGTGATAGTTAAAGTCCCATGTGTTATATTGAAGGCTCAAAGTTACTTTGAGATAGTAATAGCCATTAGCACATAGTAAGTACTTAATAAATGCTTGTTGGCTAATGACTAACACCTAAAGAGACCAATTACAATGCTCCTGCCTTGTCTTGTGGGCATAGTTGCCCCTAGTAGCTCTACAAGTTTAGTGTTATTTATTAGAAAAAAAACTTGAAAATATATTTTAATTTAATTAAATGTTTAACAGACATCACCTTGCCTGTTCCAAACATAGTAGTATGTCAAGTGCCTACTTTGTCCTTTCATTTCTAACCCAAATGACTGGGTTTCATTTAGCCAGGGAATGTGGACAAAATTCAAGAGGAAGAAGGGAACAAGGGAATTGCAAGCTGGAAACTGGATGCTCTTGGAAAATCTTATTCCTAAGGGGATGACACAGGAGCCAAGAATTCTTTTCCTTTACCATTAATGTCTCCCTAGCTCTTTTGTTCAGGAACAAACCTTAAGTAGGGGCTTCTCCGTTACCCTACACGCTCTCCATGTGCCCTGTGTGATCATTTGTCTGCTTGTTGTTTTACTCAGGTTGGCAGGCCTAGATCAAGTGGAAATGAAGAGAATCTATTTTTTCCCCATAAAATGGTCCCTTCCCCCATACTTGATCACTCAAGACATACCCTTGTGATGATCTTGAAGTACTATTTTTTTACAGATATCTTTGCTCCCTAGGCTAATGGGATTTGAGCCCAATATGCTATTTCACATATGCCTCATTCCAAAATATTGCAACTTATCTCATCATATAAAAACCAAGAAGTCAAGCATCATTGGATTGATCTAGTTAGAGACATGGCTTCAATGAGACATACTAAATTAAACCCCTGTGACATTCTTTGACCCACAGTTGTTCTCCACCAGTGTAATACTCAGTCAAGAGAATTAGAATCTAGAACCGTTAAAGCATTGACTAGCAGAATCAATCAAAATGAGAAGTCAATAAACACCAAGGTTTCAAACATTTGTTAGGTTGTCCTTCTGTGCATGTATGGGCTGCATCATCACTCCTTTGTTTCTAATCCAAGTTTATGAGTAAATAGATTTATGCCAACCTTAATAGACTTGTATGTTTTATGCAAGAATTCAATGCTTTAAGACATGAATAAATTACTCAACCCATCATATGCTTTGGTGGCCATATGGATTGGAAAACCGACAGCACTTTTGTATTTGCTCCTTAGGTTTCTGCATGCAAGCAATGACAGGTAGGACTGAGAAAACACTGCCGTTTGACTTCTAGCATTATAGCTACTGAGAGTTGTAGAGTCAATATCACTGTAAGTCTATTCACTTTATTCTGTGGTTCTAAAACTATTATCTGGCAACCTACAGCATCCAACAGGAAATATTTGGTAGATTTATGTTGTGATGTGTTGCAGCATGTAAATAATATAACTTCTCGGAAATAAAGTACATTTATATTAAACTGGTTTGTATCCATTTTATGTGTCTCTCTTACCCACTGAGTTTATTTTTCTCTAAATGGTAGGCAGAGTAAACAAGATTTGAGGTCAATAGCAGTTTTTGCAAAGGAATACTGACTCTAGAGTCAGAATTTGGGCTCAGATTCTACTTTTAACACTGCCTGTTTACCTTACACAAGTCACTTAATCTCTCTCCTTCAGAAGAAATCAATTCCATTTGTATCTACATGACACCAGAGCTTTGGATATAAATACACTAATATCAAGGATGAAGGGGTTTCTGAGTGTCCAGTTTATTTGGATTCATTTCTACTATTTCAATTTCAGTTTCAATTTTACTATTTTCTTCTGGATCATGGACAACAAATTTTAGAATTTTAGTAATACAACCTAATTCAATATCTTACATAAGATGTGACTTACCTTGATAGCATCACAATAAAATGTTTATGTCACTTTGGCCAGAAAACTTCCAATAGCTGAATATTCATTATTTCCCCAAGGTATCCCATTACATATATTTTAGTTTCTTGATTCCTAGGAAGTTTCCCCTTATGCTTGAAGAAATATCACTATGTCAATAATACACACAGATATGTATATGCAAATATATATACATATATATATTATCATACAAACTTATGTGGCATATATACATATTGATAATATGCATATGCACTTTTATTGTGTATCTGTCTATTTATATACACTGCACATTAACCCCAACATAATGCTATTTTGGTCCTCTTTCTTGGAGAATAAAAGATAATAACTATCCCTAAGAGGCTAATGATGGAGAGTGCAATGGAAGAAAGTTTGTCTGCATAGTGCTAGGAAAAAAAAAATAATAACTCTACCCTGCAAATTCTAGTGAGGTTTAGAAATGAAACCTGTGAGATGCTACACATATTCATAAAGTTTTTTCAAGAAAAAAAATACTGTTCCCTTTAATAAAATGTAAGGTCCTTGAGGGCAGTTAACTATTTCATCCTTTTCTGTATTCCCAACACCAAGCGCAATGCTTTGCGTGCAGTAGGTATTGATAAGTTTTTATTGGTTGATTAATAATATCATCCTCTCATTTTTGCTTGTAGCACTTTAAGTGTTTAAATCATGCCAAGGGAGGCACAAGTCCATAAAGCTGCAATTAAGAGATTATATTCAACAAGAACAACAAAAACTGTCCAAAACTCCTTTTCCTGAAGCAAAAACAAAATGATATGTTTAAGTATAAACAGTTTGGGATGAAAACTGGGAGGACAGTGTGGAATTATATCTTCAGTGGTCAAAATAAATATTATCAAGCTTAATAAATCATCTATTCAGGGAATCTTGACTATATGTGAGGTATACTCTGCTCTGCCAGTTGCCCCTGATTGAAGAAAGACCCTTTGCTAACCAAAAGCATGCTGCATCATATATTGGAGCACGATTTAGAAATCATATAAGGTATAAGCTGCTACCAGGCTCTTTCTCTATAATTAAAAAACAATCCCACTTTATTTAAACATCAAGCTAAAGCTGTCCAAAGCTTCCTGGGATTTGCCCAGTATGCCTCTACAGAATGTTCTTTGCAGCTCATTATTCCACCATACATGAAAAGATCAAACCCAAATCCTTCCACATAGCCCAAATGCCACCCAAATACCACCCTAGTCCTCTTGCATATTTACTTCAGTGTTGGCTGTCAGCTGCTGTTTCATAAGGCTATGTTTAATTTGAGAAATCTTCGTTTCTGTTTGATCCCAAGGAAGTAGTAAAAAGCAAACAGTACATAGCAGAGCCTATTCATTTGCAAACCCCTAAATGAAACCCTGGACCATGTAAACAGTGAGCACATCTCCCTTGAAACAGATAAGACAAAAAAATCTGGAGTAGATGGCTAAGGTAAAAGTATTAAAATTGTAATATGAATATTTTGTTTGCATAGACCTTCCTGATTTTAACACAGTATGTGTTGCAGGAAACCTCTGGTCTAGAAAACCATCAGAGAAAAAATATATTGATACTCTGATAATAGTTCCTGGATCTTTACCTTTTATATCCTATCCTCCACCCCTTTCTCTCTTTCTCCCTTTCCTACAATATCTCAACATTTCCATAATCTCTCCCCTTTTTCTCTGCTAACAAAAATTCAGTTTCTCTCAGTTCTATTGTAGATACTTTGCTTTCATACAAAGCATTTTGTTGCAGAGTTCTAAGAAAAGAGTTATTTTGAGTCAGGGTTCTGAGAAGTTTGTTCTTGATTTTTAAATGTGATGCATTAAATTAAACTAGAGTGATATGAACATAAGAACTGTCTATGATTAAAGAAAAATATAATTTATATGATTATAGTCAGAAGGTGTGAACTTTACTACTACCATAAGATAAAATTGGGTTGAAGATAGAAACAGAAACAAGAGAAACAGAGAAAGAGGGAGAAAGGAGGAATGAGAAAGGACAAGTTCAGAACTGCATCAGCTAAGTGATGTATACTAAGTGATATAAACCAAAGTTGTTCCTGGGGCGTAAGGATACCTGAGCAGAGGAACAGTATTTTGAGTGAGACCTTATATCCAGTGAGGTATTATTCAAAGGCGTTGTAGATCAGCACAGTCTAGCCAGTGGAAGTGTCTGTTTGACACAGAAACTACATTCATTAAATAAGTTTTATGGAAAGTTCCTGAGACAAAAAGAAGACTCAAGATGCTAAAGTTCTTGAGTTGAGTTTTTCTTACTTATGTACCTCTTGGACAGTTTTCTGTGTGCATCCACTCTCCCTAACAAAAACTAAATATGTTGGTTGGAGAGTATTACTCAATTTTTTATTTAAAATTTAGATATAGTTGCTATTTCGGCATTTGTTTTTTAATATGAGCAGCTCTATTATGATTTTGCCTCATTGTTAAGTAAATAGTCATTTGATTAAGCTCTAAACAGTTCTTTATTGTGAGTGGTTGGGTTTATGCACATGTAAATACATTGGTGAGGGTTTAAGAGCTGGAACAGTGAATAGAGATATAAATTCTACTTCTAGAGGGTCATCCTTATCAACCAGAGAGAATTTGAGTGTTTAGTACTTGGTGCACCTTCTCTGGGAACCTAGCCCCTCACAACGTGAGACTAAGTGGAATATTGGACAAAAGTTAGTGGATGTTCACATGTGCGATGTGCAAGGTGTGATGTACTTGTTTCACTATGAAACCTTTCCCTTAAGTCTTCTACTCAATCAAGTATCATTTTATTTTATTTCTGTCGTTCATTTCTGTACATCCACAAGAGGATTATATACAAAATGTCCAACCTAGTCTTCTTAACCTCCTGTAATCTGACTTCTATTCTGATTGTACTGCACTTGTTTGTAATCACCATTAATATTCTGTTAACTAAATTAAATGGCTTTTTTTACTCCTCCTTCATGTCTACAACATGTAACACTTTTGACTTCTCTTCTTTCTGATTCTTCTTTTCTTTATTGGCACCAGAGAACTTTGAGTTTTCTTCTTATTTTTCTATCTCTTCTGTCTCCTTCTACAAACACACACACACACACACACACACACACACGCGCGCGCGCGCATTTGTTGCTCAAAGATCTGTCTGTGGTTCTTTTCTCTCAACACCATCATCTTTGGAACTCTCATTCAATTCTTCATCTATTACCTTCAATCAGATGATTCTCAACCTACCTTCAGCTTTGAACTTTCATCAGAGCTTTAGGGCTTTATCTTTTTTTTTAATTAAAGCTTTTTATTTGTATAATATATATATGGGTAGTTCCTCAGCATTGATCTTTACAAAGCTTTCCATTACAAATTTTACCCCCAGTCCCCTCCCATCCCCTAGATGGCAGAAAGTCCATTACATGTTAATAATGTTGAAATACTTGACAAGTTGTGCAAGAAAAATCCTATCTACAAGAAAAAAAAAGAAAATCAGAGAAAGGAAACACAATGCAAGTAAACATCAATAGAGAGCATGAAAGTGTTATGTTGTGGTCCATATTTCACATCCCTCTCTCTGGGTGTATATGGCTTTCTTCACTGAACAATTGGAACTGGTTTGAAACATTTCATTTGAAATTTGAAAACATTTGAAACATTCATTAAAAAATTGTTGAAGAGAGCCATGTCCATCAGAATTGATCATCATATAGTCTTGTTGTTGCTGTGTATTATGATCTCTCCAGGTTCTGCTCGTTTCACTCAGCATCAGTTCATGTAAGTCTCTCCAGGCCTCTCTGAAATCATCCTGCTGGTCATTTCCTACAGAGCAATAATATTCCATAACATTCATATACCATAATTTACTCAGCCACTCTCCAACTGATGGGCATCCCTCCAGTTTCCAGTTTCTAGCCACTACAAAAAGGGCTGCCACAAACATTCTTGCACATGTGGGGCCCTTTCCCTCCTCTAAGATCTCTTTGGGATATAATCCCAATAGAAACACTGCTCGGTCAAAGGGTATGCACAGTTTGATAACTTTTTGAGCATAGCTCCAAATTGCTCTCCAGAATGGTTGGATCTGTTCACAGTTCCACCAACAATGTATCAGTGTCCCAGCTTTCCAACATCCCTTCCAACATTCATCGTTATCTTTTCCTGTCATTTTAGCCAATCTGACAGGTGTGTAGTGGTACCTCAGAGTTGTCTTAATTTGCATTTCTCTGATCAATAGTGATTTGGAGCAACTTTTCATATAACTAGAGATGGTTTTAATTTCATCATCTGAAAATTGTCTGTTCATATCCCTTGACCACTTATCTATTGAAGAGTGGCTTGAATTCTTATATATATGAGACAATTCTCTATATATTTTAAAAATGAGGCCTTTATCAGAACCATTAAATGTAAAGATGATTTCCCAGTTTGATGCTTCCCTCCTAATCTTGTCTGCATTAGTTTTATTTGTACAGAAACTTTTTAACTTAATATAAACAAAATTATCCATCTGGTGTTCAATTAGGAGTTCCAGATCTTCTTTGGACATAAATTTATTCCATCTCCACAGGTCTGAGAGGTAAACTATATTACGTTCCTCTAACTTGCTTACAATATCACTCTTTATATATAGATCATGAACCCATTTAGATCTTATCTTGGTATGTGGCGTTAGATGTGGGTCAAGCCCTAATTTCTTCCACACTAGTTTCTAATTATCCCAGCAGTTTTTGCTGAATAGTGAGTACTTATCCCAAAAGCTGGGGTCTTTGGGTTTATCAAACACTAAATTGTTAAGGTTATTGCCTAGAGTGTCCTGATAACCTATCCTATGCCACCGATCGACTACTCTATTTCTTAGCCAGTACCAAATGGTTTTGATGACCGCTGCTTTATAATATAGTTTTAGATCTGGAACAGCAAGGCCACCTTCATCTGCCTTTTTTTTCATTAATCCCCTTGATATCCTTGACCTTTTGTTCTTCCAAATGAACTTTGCTACTATTTTTTCTAGATCTGTAAAATAATTTCTTGGGAGTTTGATTGGTATGGCACTAAATAAGTAAATTAGTTTGGGTAGTATTGTCATTTTTATTATATTCGCTCGGCTTACCCATGAGCACTTAATGTTTTTCCAATTGATTAGGTCTGATCTTATTTGTATGGAAAGTGTTTTGTAGTTTAGTTCATATAGTTTCTGACTTTTCCTTGGCAGTTAGATTCCCAAATATTTTATCCTATCATCCATTATTTGGAATGGAATTTCTTTTTTTTTTTTTTTTTTTTTTTGCTTTTTGCTGAGGCAATTGGGGTTAAGTGACTTGCCCAGGATCACACAGCTAGGGAATGCTAAGTGTCTGAGATCAGATTTGAACTCAGGTCCTCCTGACTTCAAGGCTGGTGCTCTAACCACTGCACCACCCAGCTGCTCCTGGAATTTCTTTTTGTATTTCTTGCTGCTGAACTTTGTTGGTAATATATAAAAATGTTGACGATTTATGTGGATTAATTTTGAATCCTGCAACTTTACTAAAGTTGTGAATTGTTTCTAGTAGTTTTTTAGTTGAGTCTCTAGGGTTCTCTAAGTATACCATCATGTCATCTGCAAAGAGTGATAATTTGGTTTCTCCATTACCTACTCTAATTCCTTTTATCTCTTTTTTCTTCTCTTATTGCCAAAGCTAACATTTCTAATACAATATCAAATAGTAATGGTGACAGTGGGCAGCCTTGTTTCACTCCTGATCTTATGGGGAATGGTTTTAGTTTGTCTCCATTACATATGATGCTTGCTGATGGTTTTAAGTAGATGCTACTAATCATTTTTAGGAAAAGCCCATTCATTCCTATACTCTCTAGTGTTTTTAATAGGAATGGGTATTGTATTTTTTGGAATGCTTTTTCTGCATCTATTGAGATAATCATATGGTTTTTGTTAGTTTGATTATTAATATAATTAATTATGCTGGTAGTTTTCCTAATATTGAACCATCCCTGGTATAAATCCTACTTGGTCATAGTGTACTATCCTGGGAATGACTTTCTGTTATCTCATTGCTAATATCTTATTTAAAACTTTTGCATCAATATTCATTAGGGAAATTAGTCTATAGTTTTCTTTCTCTGTTTTCACCCTACCTGGTTTAGCTATCAGTACCATATCGGTCTCATAGAAGGAATTTGGCAGTATACCTTCTATCCCTATTTTCTCAAATAGTTTGTATAGTATTGGAATTAATTGTTCTTTGAATGTTTGGTAGAATTCACATGTAAATCCATCTGGCCCTGGAGATTTTTTCTTAGGGAGTTGGTTAATGGCTTGTTCTATTTCTTTTTCTGATATGGGGCTATTTAAATAATTTATATCCTCTTCTGTTAACCTGGGCAATCTATATTTTTGTAGATATTCCTCTATTTCATTTAGATTATCAAACATACTGGCATAAAGTTGGGCAAAGTAACTCCTAATTATTGCTCTAATTTCCTCTTCTTTGGAGGAAAGTTCTCCTTTATCATTTTTGAGACTAACAATTTGATTTTCCTCTTTCCTTTTTCTTATCAAATTAACTAAAGGCTTATCTATTTTGTTGTTTTTTTTATAAAACCAACTCTTAGTTTTATTTATTAATTCAATAGTTTTCTTATTTTCAATTTTATTAATTTCCCCTTTTATTTTTAGAATTTCCAATTTGGTATTTAAATGAGGGTTTTTAATTTGTTCTTTTTCAAGTTTTTTTTTTAAATAATAAGCCCAATTTGTTGAACTTTTCTTTCTCTATTTTATGCAAGAAAGCATCTAGAGATATAAAATTGTGGGGTTTATCTTTAACCATATAAAGACAATTTCTTATTAAAAATAATTCTCCTTTAATACTCTTTAAAATTAATGGTCATTTCCAAACAATATTCCCCTTCACTTCACTCCCTTGAGAAAGAACAGAGATTGTGGCTTAGCAAAAACAAACATATCAGCATATATCGATGTCACATTCTATATTATATTATAGCCTAGGACTCTTTAATAAGGAAAAAAAAGGTGTCATTAAGCTTATATCTCAAACTGTTGTCTTTTTTCTCTTCTTTTACATGATTGTGATCACTTGTATATTGTTTGGTTTTGCTTTTTTTGTTCAACATCAGTTCATACACATTTTTGCTAATTTTATTTCTTTCTGAATTTCTCACTCTTGTTTCTTACATTGTTTCTTCCATTATTTCACACATTTCAAATCGTTCAACCACTCCCTCATCAAGGAATATCCATTTTGTTTCCAGTTTTAATGTTTTTTTTTTTACATTTTTTATAATTAACTTTTTTCTTGTTTTTTTTTACAGTGAACTTTTTTCTTTTTTGCATATAAGGAATTCAGCATATTCCAGAATTTGACATCACATTACCTTTTAAACTTTACCTCACAGTATCCCCCCACACATATTCCATATTCTACCAAATTGGACTATTTGTCCCCCAATCTTTTTTGAGAGGATTGCTGATAGAAGCTGTCTGTTCTATCTATTGGAGGAAAGGAATGACTATTTAGTATTAATAGATCTGGGCCTGAGTTACAACTGCTGTAAGTACCCTAACTTTAACCCCAAGGAACCTAACAACAATTGCCTCGAGCTCACCACAGTGGTTATTTCTACTTCTTAATTTCTACCATTGTCATCACTATCCAGATCTCATGCAATATTTGGGAAAGCTCAGCTACAGCAGGAGTGAGTGCCCCAGTCTTTCCTGAGAATGGTGGGGCAGTTGAAAGAGGCAAAAGACAAAATTTTAGTGGGAAAACTGATTAGTGCCAGAACTGTAGAATTTTTGGAAACATGATATTCTATTGTCTCTCTATGTCTCTGTCTCCCTGTGTGTCTCTCTTTCTGTCTCTCTCTCTCTTTCTCTCTCTCACATGTTAAAAAATAACAAATTGATAGACTCCTATATTAAGAATCCCAAAATTTAGAGGAAAAATTAATGAAAGGATAAGAAAATATATAGAGCATCAGATTGGTAGGTCACTCTACCAATTTGATGAATTCAGAAAATAGAAGTAATAGACTGACAATGTGATCATTGAATGATCTCATTTCTTTATAGCATATGTCAAAATATTCCAATATGAGTTGCTGACATATATTTGAAATGATCTATTAATTATGCAGTACATACATGCCTGTTTGGGAACAATTTACAGTTAAATAGATCTTACACATAAAATATTATAAAATCTTTTCAGAAACCCTTTTTTAGCTTTTATCAGAATTTGTTCTTGACCATTCATTCTTATTCACTTTTCCTTTTATATGTTTATGTGTGAGGGGCAGCATAATACAGTGTATAGAGGGTCCATTCTTGGAGTTAAGATCTGGATTCAAGTTTTTCTTTTGATACTATATAACACTGGATAGTCACTTAATTTCTCAGTATTCCAATGAACCTTCAAAGAACATAAATTCCAGGTCAATTCTGCTCTATATTGGTGGAAAGTGTTCCCATGCTAATAATTCCTTACTATGATAAAATGACTAGTCCAGACCAAATGGTAGACTCTATTTTGTGTGATTTCATTCAATTCTTTCCATATTTCTTTATATTCTATTTATAAAATACAATTTTACAGTAAAATAACTTTATTAACAAGTAGATACCATTATCTGTCTCATTTTTTAAGAGAAAAAAAGTTTAACTTTAAAACTGTTTCCCAATCCATTTTGCCTTACCTCAATCATGAACTAAGGGAATTAACTTTTTGCACTTTAACTTTTTTGTGAGTTGGCTTGGATAAAAAAAAATTGGGGGACTTTCCCCAATTTTCCTGAATACTTTAGAAGGAATAAGTTTCTTTGGCTTGCATTTGGTTTGATCCTTGATCATATCTGACTTGCTAGGCACCTTATATTAAAAAGTAGAAGGCTTGAGTGTCTGTGTCCAATTTGCCTCATGTTTAGTTCATCACTGCCCTCCTTAGCTTCTCCAGCTGCTCTAGCTTTAGACCCTACAGCTGTTCCTTTGGATTCTGCTTGGATACTAACTGATCCCTTTTATTTTTTGGCCTTGGGTAAGAGTAGTGGTGGGGATGTGGCGTGTGTACTACAGAGATTGCCCTTACCTTCCTATACTACTTACTTGGTTGAAATATAAGCTTTTTCTTTCCTTTGAAATTTCAGCTTTTGGTTTCATGGCTGTGACTTTTACCACCTTCACCCATTTTTGGCTCAGGAGCTCTTGGGTTTTGAGTCCCCCTTAACCATTTCCATTTTAGTAGCTTTCCTAAACCTCCTCAAGAGTCTTCTCCATCAAAGGCACTGAAGAAACTTTTCCAGCTCCTTTGTTTTAGCAGCTTCCCCCCCTCCAGTTTGATAGCTTCTATTGATTTCTTAGTCTGGGTCATGTTTCTCCTTGGACATTAATTTTGGATCTTCCCCTAGCTCTAGTAGCAGTGGAATTTCATGTTCTCATAAGCAACCTGTCACTAACACCCCTGACCAGGGCTTGGTTCAGCATATATCCGAGTCTTTCCATATTGAGCAAATATAGTATTTAACAGCTGCTACAGAGGTACCTTTTTATCTCCCTTGGCCTTCAGTGCTTCAGTCTTTATTTGGAGTATGGCTTATAACTTTGAAGTTCTGGCTGCATGCTAGAATCTGGCTTCTCAGAGTCACTAGTGATATCTACAACCTGAATCAGGGAGTCAAGAAAATTACTTGAGGAACATGGTACCATATTGGAAAGATTAGTGGAATTAGGGTCATTGCTTAAAGTCAGATTAATATTGACACTATTATTGGAGCAAGGCAGAAGCAAATTCTGAGCTTCATCTTTGGAAGACATCCTGAAACTCCAAAATGGCCAGGATTCCCACACCCCAACAAATATAACTCAGTAAAATAATATAAAAGATAATATCCTTATATTGTTTTTATGTATTATTTATCTTGTAAGGAGTTATATGCTTTTCCTATTCCTACTTTCAAAAATCTCATTTCCTTTCCCCATTTTTCTTATCTCTTTTAAGATCCTTTATGCAATCTTCCAAGAAAGCCTTGTGAAATGGGGACCAACTCATATCTCCCTTTAGGGCTTCATTTGGAGTTGTTTTGTCTTTAGGAACCTCAGGATTTGAGGTCTGTTCTCTCTCTCCATAAAAGCTGTCTATGGTGAGAGTTCTTTTTGTTTTTTTGTGGGGTTTTTGTGTTTTTTTTTTCTCATCTTTTTTTTAATACTTGAGGTCTGCTCTTAAAGAAAAGGAGGGGCAGCTGCTTTAATTTGCCCTGGGGCAGTTCTGCTGATTGACTTCCTGGGGCTAGGTCAGGGCTCAGTGGTTTACAATTTGCCTTTTGTGGTAAACCTGCTAGATCACCCACTTGCAACCAGGATGGAGTAGCCTAAGAGCCTCACAGAGGATGCCTACAATGTTCTGGCTGCCCACCCTGGTCTCCCTGGGCTGCGTGTTCTGAGCTGAGCAGACTGTCTCTCTACTTGTTTCAAAAAGACATGTTCTGAAGTTCTTCCAAGGTATCTTTTCCTGGAAATGTGTTGTGCTCCAAAAATGTGACTCCAAAATCAGTTTAGAGGCTTCATCTACTGTTGGTTTCGAGAAAAGGTCAGAGAAGATCACAGAGAGTCGTGTCTGCTCTCTGCCATCTTGGGTCTGCCCTCCTGTATTATATATATACACATATATATTATTATAATATTAACATAATATTATATATATGTGTATATATTATATATATTATATATTATATATTATATATAATGTTATATAACAAATATATTATAATATCTCTTACAGTCTAAATCTCAGTATTATATTTCACTGAATGTAACTATTCCCTTATTTGATGATTTAGATTACTTGAAGGTTTAAGGCTTTTTTTTTGCACTTACAACTGAGTTCTATATTAATAACCATTAAAGATATCACTTAAGTGTACATTTCTAATCATAAAATTATTGGGTACATAGAATGATAATTTTATAGGTTATACTGTATAGGGCTATTGCCCTCAAGAAAGCATTGCAGAAAATCTATTTAGCACTTGCACCTGCAATGAATATGCATTTCTGGTTCTTCCCAGATCTGCCAGTATTATGCTTTGTTACTCTTAATCATTTACATCAATTTTATATGTGAACTCTAATTTGTTTTTTGGTATCTCTTTGATCATTAGTGAGTTTGAATATATTCAAGGGATTGTATTCATAACTTCTGTTTCTTCTTTTGAAACACAAATCAAATATTAAATGAGATATCTCAAAGCATTTATCACAAGCACCTGACACATTTTTAGGAACTTAGTAAGTACTTCTCCATTATTCTCTTCCCTTTTAATTCACTATAACATACACACACACACACACATATATATGGATGTGTTTACATATATGTGTATATATGTATAAATATACACATACATAAGAAACTAAATCCTCTTTCCTTATGAAAGAAACTAATAGTATTGCCATCACTGAATGAAGGAAGAGAGTATGGTAAGTTGGTAATTTCTTAACAGTTCCTTATCTATTTTGGATGTCAAGTTTTTATCTATTGCATTTTCCATAAATATTTTCTCTTTTCTTTTCCTTTTAATTGCGTTAATTTTCATGCTGAATTTTTTATTTTAATGTAATCAATCAGGCATCTCTTCTCTATTAATTTCTTTTATTTGTCAGACTATTAAAAAGCTCTCTGTCCCCTGATAATTGAGATAACTATGTTATTCAGTTTTCTTCTGTCTTTTGTATAGTTCTTTTATTTAGAGATTATGTTTATCATCCAGCAGGAAGTCTCTGAAGCACATGGCAGGAGATATGTTTCTAAATTCATTTCCTTTCAAATTGCCACTTTCCCCAATTATATTTGTTAATTAATGAATACCTTCTCTATTTCTCATTTTCTATTAATTTATTAAATTCTATTTTGGTATGTAGTGGGTTTGATGCCTTGTATATCTATCTTGAGGACCAAAGGCAATCTTAAACCATTTTGCACATGATAGCTTGTCTACTTGTTTTTCAATCAACAAAAATATTACAAATGATAATACAATAAATAAACAATAAAAATAAGTCCCTTCTGCATGCCAGCTACGGTGCTATACCCTGGAAATTTCAAAAAACAAAAACAAAACAAAACAATTCTTGCCTTCAAGGAGCTTGAATCTGGGCTGTGTATCTGAATAGAAACAGACAATACAATTTATATAGGAATTCAGTATTAACCAATTTTAAAGGGCATTAGCATAGAGAAGAAATAAAGAAAGGTTTTTTTTAATAGGAGGTGGCACTTAAACTGAGCTTTCAATGGACACAAGGAAACTTTGAAATAATGAGGAAAGGATGCATTCAAGGTAGGAGGAACAGCCTGTTCAAAGGTCTGGAGGTAGGAGATAGATGGTGCCATGTGAGAAATAAGTAAGTAATTTTGACTGGTATGTCTAGTGTTTGAAGAGAGATAATATATAATAAGACCAGAAAAGGTGGCTGAAACCAGATTGTTAAAAACTTAAATTGCCAAAGAAGATACTATGCACAGTGATGATCTCTTCAAATATTTACTTCATTGATTTCATTTAAATTTAAAACCTTAAATGCTCTGGTCCCAGTTTATAAACCTGAGAAAGATAGGATATTAGAATTCTGCTAAAACTTCAACTTCATAACCTAATCAGGATACCCACAAGAATTTCTGGAGCCCTACTCTTCTACCAGCCCTGATATCCCAACATAGTTTGACTGTGGGTCCTTCATCTCAATTCACCATTCATTAATTGCCTACTTATGCAAGACCTGTTCCCAAGAAACAAGGAATCAGATAAAGGCAATACTCTGACCAAAGAGTCCAAAATCTAGTGAAAGGATATATGTACACAAATTTGTACAGTGCTAGTTAGTCTAAGTTCTCCTTTGATTTTTTTTTTTTTTATATTCCAAGTGATGTTTGAAGATTGTTTCTCCCTGAATCTTAACTAATAGGAGAGCCCTATACTTGTGATTCTGATTTTCTTTAGTTTTGGGTTGGGCTTCTTTTTTGGAACATCTTAAAATTATCATTAAAAAAAAACAAATGATAATCTGGAATTTATATATTCCTTCTTGCCTAGAAAACTCATACAGTTCCGCAGTTCTTCTGAACTTTTAAATTTTTATTTGAATCAGTGTATCCTACTGAAAATACTATCTCCCATGAATCCTAATTTTTCATTATGCACTCACAATATCACAACACTCTTCTTTGATAACTTTTACTAAGAGACTTCTTCTTCTTATTTTTTAGCTGAGGCAATTGGAGTTAAATGACTTGCCCAGGGTGACCCAGCTAGGAAGTATTAAATGTCTGATATCAGATTTGAACTCAGGTCCTCCTGACTTCAGGGCTGCTTATATTATTATTTTAAGACTCATAGAAAACAACCAAAATAAAATAAAGCTTTATGTTCAGCCCAATTTTAATTTAAATAGGTGTGAATGATTCATTTCTAATTTCCATTTATTTTCTTCTTAACTTTCCCATTAATGTGTCCTCATTTTATTTACAATCTATTTTACTTCACCTCAATTCTCTTTGTGTTATTCTCTCCTACTACAACTAATAATTATTTTAATTTGTTCATGTTACTTATAGCAACATTTTAGTTTATCTAATTATTAGACATCACCTTTCAGGAAGAATATTGATAAGTAGGAGAGTGTACAGTAAAACAATAATCTAGATGGGAAAGATCCTTGAGTCTGGCATATGAGCATTGGCTTATATTTAAATTAGGTTGTTTTGCTTAGAGAAAAGGATTTTCAGAGGTGAAGGAAGGCTTAATAATAATAGCACTTAACTATGTGCCAGGAACTGTATTCCTTGTTTTACAGTTATCTCTTGTTAACCTCATAACAGCCCGGAGAGGTAGATGCTATTATTATCCCCATTTTACAGATAAGTAAACTGCAGAAAAAAGAGAGGCAAGTTGCTTAGGATTAAATAGCTAATAAGAACCTGTGGCTGGATTTGAATTCAGACCTTCCTGACTTCAAGACTAGTGCTGTATCTCTGTTTTATCTACTGCCCCCTTAGATGTCTTCAAGTATTTGGAGAACTATATGTAAGTGGAACTAATGCTTTCTCCTCTGAAATCTCCTTCTACCTACTCTGTATGTCTTTTGAAGACACATAATTGTTTACATGTCTCCACCATTAGAATATAATTTTTCATTTTCATTGTATTCCCAGCATAGTGCACTTTATTAAATGTCTATTGATTGATTGATTACTTTGGTCTATTTAGCCTCTAGATAGAACCAGAGCACTGAATAGAAATTTCAAATAGTCAAATTTACAACTGATATAAGACAAAACTTCCTAACAATTAGAGCTATTCATAAGTGCAATGGGCCACCACAGTAAATGATGGATCTCCCCACAATGAAGGTCTTCAAAAAGAGCACCTGGATTATCATTTATAAAGACGGGACAGATTTTTCTTCAGGTATAGGTCAGACTGGAATTTCCTTCCACCTCTGAAATTCCAGAATTCATCCACCACACCATCTTGAGATGGCATCTTCTGATTTTCACTTATTTGGACCGCCAAAAGGTCTAATAAACAAGATATAAACAAGAACGTTACAGACCATAGTGTGATGGACAATTGCCTAGGTTCTTTACCAAACATATGTGCATATGTACATGTATGTTTCTTCTGATAAACTCAAAATACTCATAAGTGACAGGAATAAATGTGTCAAAATTGAATGGAATTACCCTGGGGAAAGAAGGGCATTTCTGTGAAAAGCTATCATAGAATTATCCAATCATAGAGCTAGAGCTGAGAGGGAACTCCTCAAGCCATCAAGTCCCACCTATTTATTTTACAGTTGTGAAAACTAAGATCTAAGGAGTTCAGTGATTTGTTCAAGTTCATACAGGTAATAAGGTGTAATAGCATTCCTTTTATTAATTCCTATTGATTATTCTCCATCATATAGAAGTATATATATGTATATATACCTATGCATATTTAAATACATATATGTGTATTTGCATGCATATGTATATTCACATACATACTTAGGGATGTGTGCATATATTCACACTCGCAAACGTATACAAGGACATACACCTATGGGTTCAATAGCTATACACACAAAAAGCAATATAGCTATTAACCAACGTTTCAGACGTTAGCAATCTTTTTGGCCATACACTTAGTTTCTGTGATACTATCCCTAAGTCACTCCATCTTCTTAAAGGGTCTTCAGACTCATCAAGGAATAATTAAATTGCCCAGTGCGTTTTGAAATTTTATTTATTTATTTTTTATCCAATTTGTTATTATTATGATTATTCAGTAAATTATCCAACTTATTATTGGAGAGCCATGTATTATAGATATGATATATATTCTAACTGGCATATTTGGTACCTCAGACTGTTCCATTCCCAGGCCATCCAAGATAATTTAGTATGTGAACTTTAGCCATTTGAGATTAAGCAGAGAATGGGAACTGACCAATATAAACTTCATAAAAAATCTCCAAAAGTCTCAATTGCATAACATTCTGATCATGGAAAGTGAAGACATTGTAGGCCATTTTTATCATTACAACCACCTATATGCTTCAATTAATTTTAAAAGTAAAAAAAAAATTAACAGGCTCACCTCTGAGACTCCTAATGGAGTCTTGCCAAGTGCCCAGGTTTATTCAGCATGTAACAGCTGAGATGCTAGAAAGGGCCCTGAAGGCTCTATTTTTAGTTCTAGTCAAAAGATAAAATCAGGCCTTCCTGTGGGAATCATCTAGTGTGAGTCAGGCCAGAATAAAAGAGCTTTATTACCCTAAGTATTCATTACCTGTAAAGTGAAGGAACAAAGGCTTTTTTTAGGAAGCTTCTTTCAGTAACCTGAGAATGTCGCTGGCATTTAATGGGGTAAATATCTCATTTTGGTCAGTATAGAAAGGAAGAGAACATAATCACTTGAAACGGCGAAAGTTCTCAGAACCTATATTCTAAACAGAAACTAGGAGATATTGAAGTCTAAGATAATCTAAACAATTGTAAGAGAATATGAAGATATTTTAAATGAGTTCAAATCTACAGACACAGGCTAGATGATGCTGTGAATAGAAGCAATGGGCGTGGAGTCAGAAAGATGCCCTCTTCCCAAGTTCAAATCCCACTTCTGACACTTAATAGTTGTGATTCTGTAAGTTACTTCACTCTTTTTTTTCTTTTTGCTGAGTCAATTCGGGTTAAGTGACTTGCCCAGGGTCACACAGCTAGGCAGTGTTAAGTGTCTCAGGCCAGATTTGAACTCAGGTCCTCCTGACTTCAGGGCTGGTTCTCTATCCACTGCGCCACCTAGCTGCCCCTCACTTCACTCTTTTTGCCTCAGTTTTCTCATCCGTAAAATGAGCTGGAGAAGGAAATGGCAAACCAGTCCAATATCTTGGCCAAGAGAACACCAAATGAGGTCACTAAGAGTCAGACTGAATGCAAAATAATTGTGAGAAGACAAATATTAGATATTTGTGAGAAGTTACAAAGAATAAGAAACATATATAAACTTATATAAAGAGCAAGCAAATATATATAAATATTGTATATATATAATGTGTGTGTATACACACACACACACAAACACACACACACACACACACACACACACACACACACACACACACACATATATATAGTAGACTCGGTGACTTAAGGAGTTCCCTTTCAGCTCCAGCACTATGATTGGATAACTTTATGATAGCTTTTCACAGAAACATGCCCTTCTTACCCCAATGTAATGGAATTCAATTTTGACACATTTATTTCTGTCACTCATGGGTCTTTTGAGTATGTCAGAAGAAATATACACATACATGCACACACATACACACACACACACACACACACACATCCTAGTGCACATTTAATTGGCAAAGGACCGAGGCAATTGTTCATCACATTATAGTCTGTGATTTTCTTAAACCTGTTTATTAGACTTTTTAGTGGTCCAAATACGTGAAAATCAGAAGATGCTGCTAAGGATTGTATGTGTATGTATATGTGTTTATATGCTTTTTGCATGCACAATATATTTCTACATCTATAAACAATATATGTACAATATATATGTAAGACATTTGTCTATGTTTTACATATGTAGATTATAGAAATACAGATCATAAACTTTAGTCATCAAAAAATTATAAAATTGGAAAGAATCTCAGAGATTATCTAGTCTCTACCACTTAGACAGATGAGGAAAAATTCAGAGAAGGTAAATGATCCCAGATGGTACAATGCAGAGTGCTAGCCTTGGACTTATGAAGACCTGAATTCAAATCTGTCCTTAAAAACTTACTGGCTGTGTGACTCTCTGCAAATCATTTAATCTTTCTTTTCTTCAGTTCCTTCAACTGTCAAATGGGAGCAAAAATAACACTTATTTTCCAGGCTTGTTAAAAGTATAACATGAGATAACTTATATAAAGTGCTCTATAAAGTCCTATATGTTAATGATGATGATGATGATTTTCCCATCATCACACAGTTATTTAGCAACAGAGTTGAGACTAGAATTTCGATCTTCTAAGTCAAATTTCCCTATTCCACATTATTTCCTGATACAATTGATAATGTATTACATTGTGAATATTTAGGGGGGGAAAGAATTTATTTTTTTTAAAAATATGATCCAGAACAGTTTTACTAAGAAAAAATAAAACTAAATTATTACTTGAGGTCAGGAGAGCCTGGATAAATTAGTGTACATCATGGTCAAAGGACATATTTTTTAATAAGTAGGAAATGACAAAATCTTTGAAAATATCCTTGGAGATGACATGGAGAAATGGAAGTTGAATAAAAGAGAGTGCTATTCCCAGTTTCAATCAAGTTTCCAGTCTTGGTTTATGTTAAAAAAAAATAGGTTTAAAAATCAGTTTCAGGAGCAGCTAGGTGGCGCAGTGGATAGAGCACCAGCCCTGAAGTCAGGAAGACCTGAGTTCAAATCTGGTCTCAGACACTTAACATTCCCTAGCTGTGTAACCCTGGGCAAGTCATTTAACCTCAATTGCCTCAGCAAAAAGTAAAAAAAAAATCAGTTTCATAAATATGAAATGGAAGAGTAGTTCATAAATGAAAAGGAAAATTAAAAATGGGAATTTTCATTGACTTCAAACTCGGTATGAGTCAAACTGTGTCAGCTTCTACAAAAGAGAAAAGTCACTAAAACCTTAGACTGTAGTAAGTCATAAGTAAGTAAATAAAAGTGTTGCATCCAGATAAAATAGGGATAAGTGAAGATTACTATAATCTGGGCAGAACACATTTGAATTATTAGGTATTGGTACTGGAGTATTAGGTAGTAATTAGTTATTGAAGTATTGGGGGTCATGTTGTAGTATCAATCATTCAACAAACTTGTATCTTTGACTATGTACAAGAGATTGTGCTAAGCAGAATATACAACACAAGGAAAAATAAAAGTCCTATCTCCAAGTAACTCACATTCTAAATATGGATCCAGCTTGCGAATCAGAGAACTGAACACTGAAAAATCATAAAATATCTCTCATAGGTGAATGGCCAGGATTATGAGATAAATGGGAAGTATAATATATGAAAATGGTCGAAGGGTTTAAGGAAAAGTTAAGGCAGGGATGTAGTGGGGGATCATGGCTGAGCAAATAGAATAATAAACTTCAAATTAGAAAGGCTCAAATCCCAACTCAGATCTTACTAGTTCAACACCAAAGGACTTCTTAGGTCCCTTTCAGCTCTAAATCAATGATCTTACTTGGTTATCTTCCTGCCAAGAGGGCTGATCAAATGAGATAATGATTGTAAAGCACTTAGCACAGTGCCTGGCTCACATAAGCACTACATAAATATTAGCTGTAATGATGATGACGATCACCTACACCTGCTTACTTTGTCTTTTTTTAGTACAGCATATAAAGTGATTCTGTAAAAGGAACAAGTATTTTCTGTGCTTGTTTTAATACAAGACACCTTGAGTAGTGCAAACATGGCCCCTGATACTTGAGGAATTTACAATTTCTAGATAAATATTTTTATAAAGTAATTTGAAGGAAATATAAGACAGAATAAAATGAAATTTTAAATTAAAAAATCATGAAGTCTCTTTTAATCCTAAAACCCCATGAGCTAATCTGTTACAGTCTCTGTATTAATAAAATAGTTGGAAGTTCAAGGGGACCATGTGGTATAAAAGACATCAAATCCCCATGAAGACATGCTATATTTTGAAACGTAACTGACAAAGAGTATTCAAAATACACATTTAACCCTTCTTCTTTCAGCTGTTCTCTGGTGTTTCATGCCTACCCTTTCTAAGGCTTAGATTGTTCAAGGTGACACAAGGCTATGTATGTGTTCAGTATGTTCAATACCAAGGAGAATGGTGACTCAGAGGAGAATGGGAAACTTGATGGGGGGGGAGGGAGTATTTCTGGGTTACAAAGGTGAAAATGACTCATAAATAAGCATACAAATTCTATTTTTATGAGGATGTCTGAATGAGACATATTCCAAAGAAGGGAGATCAGCTTTATTCTAGAACGCCCTTGGGAACAGAAAATATTTCTTAGAGGAAAGCCTAGGGATGATTTACTGCCTCTATACTGAAAAGGGAATTTAAAATGCCTTCTGACCATTTCTATGAAAGATCTCTTTGGACTTTCAGTAATGAGAAAGGAAAATAACCCTCTCCTATTTTTCTATGAAAGTAATCTAAAATATGCAAGAGGTTCTATTAGCTAACAAGTAGGTTGTGCTTGTTAGTGAACATGCTAGGATTTCCATCATCCTGTACACGGTCTAAGTGAAGCTTAGCAAATATTTACTGAACATTGTCCTAGGAAGGTGACATGCAGAATAAAAAGTAGAAGAAACAGTCCCTGTTCCTTGAGGAATCAGTGTTGTAGTTGGAGAAACCAATTAAGTACAACAAATCCAACAAGGATGTATTCAAAACCTGCTATATGCAAGAGACTTTACCAAATGCTTGAGATTTTAAGAATAAAATATGACATAGTCCCTGACTTTAAGAGCTTATATTTTATTAGATTTTAAGCGTGAGTTGAAAACATCATTTCACAAATAAGGAAACTGAGGCTCAGATGGGCTAAATCAATTGCACTCCATCACACAGTTTGTAAGTATCTAAGGCAGGAATCAAATTCAGGTTTTCCTAAATTCAGATATAGCATTCCATCCACTCTACTACCTAAGGGGCAGGTGTATTGGTTAGGGCTAACCAGCTCTATAAGAACTAGAAAGATTTCCTATAGGTGGCAACATTTGAGCTGAGTTTTGACATGAATTGGGGGGGGGTTCTAAAAGTCAGAGTTGGGGAGAAAAAGCATTTTAAATATGATGGATAGCCTATGTAAAAACATTAAGGAATATAAAGTATCTTATACAAGGGAATAGAAAGTAGAGCAATTTGGGTGTTTGGATTTCAACTTCCTCATCCCACTATGGTAGGGAAATTGAAACATTACCCCTGTTGGAAGCCTAGCTGTCTAGGAGTTCTAGGTTCCCTATGATGCCCAACATCACCACAATTCCATTTATAGTTATTTTCCACAGAACACAATGGTCCTAATCTCCCAGCCCTGTCCATCAGCTAATGAACAAAACACAGAAGTCCCAGCTCTAGAACCCTATGTTCCCCTCTGTCCTTGCTCCTTCACAGTCTGTATTAGGCTGTCATTTCTATCCCAGCCCTTTGGTCCAAAGGGAGTTTCAGAGGGGCAGAACACATTAACCTTTCAAAGCTTTATGATGTTTACAACTTGTATCCTTCTCCCTCAGTTCCACTGATGCATGATGTGGACAGGGCAACACTTTCCAAGTCCTTTCACAGTATACAGGAAAATAGATGATGCTGATATATCTTTTCACTCTAATCGATTAGTGAAAAAGAATCAACAAATATTTACTAACCACTTTCTATTGTTCTAGGAACTGTTCTAATAAACAAGGGACAACCAAGAAAGAATGAAAATAGATTATAACTCTTTGAAGGGAGGGACTTATCAAAGGAGGAAACAGGTACATAAATATTCCAAGATTGATTGTTCAATTTCTGTCCTTTGTGATCAAAGAGGATCCAAATGACATCACACTGTCAGTGTCAAGCTCCTTTGTGTCCAACTGTGGTTAGATCAGTCCAAGATGAACTCAGCAGGTTCTATCACAGGTTAGGCACAAATAGTCCATAGGAGCATTTGGAGTGGAGATGTCTCTAAATCTGTGGAGGTAATGTTCTTTTGAATTACTGAAACCCTGTTTTGTTCATAAAGCATCTTTTTTTTTAATAAGGACATGCTATTCTGTGTGGTCCTGTGTCTCCCATGTCTCATAATTCATACCAAAGTTCTTCAGAGAAACTTTAAGATGCCCTTGTCTCACTTCTGGTCATCTTATGAGCATCTGTCTACTTTTTAAATAGTCTTTTTGGCCAGCCACAGGATTTGCATTCTTTGCAATTGGAGTTTCGATATTTGGCAGTTCAACTGAAGAAAGGACCAGTGTGTTCATTATCTTATTTTGCCAGATAATTTTCAAAATCTTTCTAAGACATCACAAATGGAAGAAATTCAGTTTCCTGGCATGGCACTGACAGTGTCCAGGTTTCACAGACATACAGCAGTAAGGTCAGAACAATGGCTCTGTAGAGCTTCAGTTTGATTGGCAGTCCAGTATCTCTTCTTTCCCCTACTTTCCTTTGGAACCTCCTCAAAACTGAGCTAGTTCTGGCATTGCACACATTAACCCTATTAACTCTGTGCACATTGCTGAAATATATCTTGCCAAGGTAAGTGAATTTATGCACAGCGTTCAAATTCTCTTCATTTGCTGTCACTTATGGTTCCATGTTGGATGGTGCAATGTGGGCTGGTCAGAACCTCTCCTTACTTGGTGTTATTTGTAAAGCCAAAATTAGCACAAGCAGCAGAGAATAGATCCATATTCTGCTGGATTTCAGCCTCAGAGGTTGCATGGGAGCAAGCATACATCCTTATATAGTTCTTTTTTTATTTAGCAGTTTCTGAATTTCCTCCTTTTTCACTTGCTGGTCACCAAAAGACTTTGAGGTTGATAAAATGATAAAATGGCATGACTGATATCTTTTGACTCATATAGACTTTCCCCAATTCCCTGACAGGTTTGAGTTTTGTTCATTTTTCTCAGTCTGATTTAGGCTTTTGTCAAAATGATTTTCCGGGGCATGATCACTGTGTGTGCTCCAGCTTCTTGGAACTAATGGGTGAGAGATGGGTCAATCAGGTGGACTCAAAAGATAGGAAGCAGCCCTGAAAAGTCCTGGAAGCCCTCAGACCAGAAGTACTAGTCTTCCCTGAACACTCTTAAACCTCAGATATGTAGGATACAGATTAGGTGGAAAGTAAACTCAGAGAGAAGACACCAGCTGCTGAAGGAACCAAGGACAAACTAATATGAAGAGTATCATTGAGTGAGCCTTGAAGGATGCTAGAAATTAACCCAAGTAGTCATTTTGGTATTGTCAAGACAGAATAAGTGAATTTTAATGAAATTTTTGACCTTTTAAAAGCTGTTTTGACTATCAGAGTCACACATAACCAAAATCTTTGAACTTGAGATTTAAAGCTGAAGGAGAATAATCCATCCTTCTTGTTTTTACAGTTGAAGAAACTGAGTTCCAGAGATGTGATATTATTTACCCAACATCACAAAAGAACAGAGTAGGTTCACATTCAGTATGTTTTCCACTGTACTACTCTTTCTTTCCTTTGGCACAGAAGACCAATCTGCCTTGCTGTGTCTGTCTCTCCATTACACACAGTTGATTCTGCATACCAGCTCCATTCTATTATTGGACAAAATTCAATGTTCCACACCTGTGAGGAGGGTCTGAGGATGGTAGTGTGACTGGGGGGGAAGAGATAGAAGCCCACAAAAATTTTTGTGTGAAGACAGACTGAACCATGAATAGGTTTTTCACTCAGCCTATTATTCTTAGACCTGTGCAAGGAGGTATTTCTCATATTTTCTCCTTGTGGCTGCCATTTAAATTACCACATCACTAGCACTTTAAAAAATGAGGTGATGGGATTTGGGAGTTCTGCAAAGAACTACTCCCCCTGCCATCTCATTGTTCTGCATAGACCTTAGAAATTGCCTCACTTTGGAAGATGCTCCATGAAATCCAGTTCTATTCTCAAAGGTGGCAATGGCAACTAAATAAGTCATTAGCAGTCTGTACATTCATTTATACATACTGTACCTTCTCTGACTGAAAATAATTTTCACAACAGATTGGTTTCAATATGCTTTCCCTAAGATTTGGGAAGACATAAATCATACTTCTCAAATTTAAAAAAAAGATAAAGAGAATATTTATTATATTGTGAATCTAGTGTTCCCAAATAAAATAAGCTTTCATATGTAGACTGATGACTTTCCTCCCTTTGCAGTTTCAGATCACCTTTCCAATTTCAGAGAGATATAAATAAAATCTTACTTTAATTAAGAAGTGTGTGGTAGGATCTTAATTTGCCCATCATACAGTATTCAAATTCATTAAAGATGGAACATAAATGGCATGTATTCCTAATGATGGACAGCTAGGTAGTACAGTGAATAGAGTGCTGGAGCTGGAGTCAGGAAAACTTATCTTCCTGAGTTCAAACGAGACCTCAAACACTTACAAGCCGTATTATCCTGGACAGATCATTTAACTCTGTTTATCTCAATTTCCTCATCTGTAAAATGAGTTGGAGAAAGAAACGCCAAACCACTCCAATGTCATTGCTAAGAAAGCTCCAAATCAAGTCACAAGGAATCTAAACAACCTGAAAACAATTCCAGTAAATCAACCATGAGTTTTGGATCAATTGCCACATCTTTCCTTCCTGGAACACTCTTTTTCTTCATCTCATCTTCATTTCCCTAGCTTCCTCTAGCATTCAACTCAAATCATACCTTCTTCAGGAGGCCTCTTTCTGATCTGCTAGGATCCTCCACAGTGAATGTCCCATGGTTATCTTACTTTGTATCTCAGTGAATTTTTCTTTAGGAAATCCCTCAAACAGAAGGAAATGATTTATCTGAGTCTTGATGGAAATCAAGAATCCCAAAAGTTGGAACTAAGAAGGGTAAGCACTCTAGGTGTGGTGGAAAGGTGGTACATAGAAAGACATAGGAGATGACATGTTATATGAGAGAGTTGAAGTGAATATGTGCAATGTGAAATAAGGTGATTAGGTTGTAAAGTGGTTTACATGTCAAACAGAGGACTTTATATTTGAATATATCAGGGAGCCATTGAATAGCCAGAGTGGAGGCTGGAGGTGACATGGTTAAACCTGAACTTTAAGAAAATTACTTTGGTGCTTATAAGGAATATAGAGGAAATTGGGCAGGGAAAAATGGGTTATGGTGAGAGAAGTTATAGAGCTATAAACACAATTTGGCAAATGGTTGATTATGTGAAACAACTGAGAAGTCAAAGATAATAATGAGATTGCAAACTTGGATGACTTTCCACAGAATCAAGGAAGTTCAGAAAAAGTTGGGTCTTGGAGGAGAAAGATAATGAATTCTGGGTTTGACCCTGAGTTTGAGATGTCTAGTTTAAAATATCCATTAGAAAACTGGTGAAAGTTATTAATGACCTTCTTAAATTATGGTGTTCATAACTGTACACAGTATTCCTGCTGGATTCTAAGTAAGGCAGAGAATAGTGAGCCTTGTTTTTCTTTTTCAGTTGTGTCCAACTCTGTGACCCATCTTAAGGTTTTCATAGCAAAGATGATAGCTTCCTTTTCCATTTCCTTCTCCAGTTCATTTTACAAATGAAAAAACTGAGGCAAATAGAATTATGACTTTGCCAGAGTTACATAACAAATAAGTATCTGAGACTGGATTTGAACTCCAGAAAATGAATCTTCCTGACTTCAGACTCAACACTCTATCCACTGTTACCTACTTCCTTCTTATTCCTAGGAGTTATGAGTCTTAATGCAGTCTAACCTCACGTCACTTTTTTTGGAGGCTATTTCACTTGGCTATTCATATTATACTTAGAGTCCAACTAAACTGAGAGCTAACTATTTTTCCCCATCTTGTATTGATATTAAATCATGAAATTAAAATTGATTTTTTTTAAAAACTCAGATATAAAACATTGCCTTCATCCATATTGAATTCTTCCGTATTAGATTCAGGTTAAGGCTCTTTTTTTCTCATTTTTGTGAATCCTGACCCTGCCTCTGTTCTAATATGAATCAATTGTAATTCTGAGTGTGCTATTTATGTCTTTTATCTAATTTGCTGTTAGATGCATTAAAGATGGCAAGGCTAAGAAGATATTCCAAGGATATTGCATTGGATAGCTCCAGAAACAATGGCATTCATCCACCAATGGCTTCTCTTTGAGTCTAACCATTTTCAAGTTCATCTACTTGTGCTACTAACTAATACACATTTATTTTTCTTTTTCATTAGAAGGGGCTATGAGGCATTGCATCAAATGCTTTTCTAGAAACCTAGGGCTTATTCCACTCATGACCTTTTTCACCCAAGAAATTTTTATATGATCCTTGGTATATAAATGTGCAAAATAGGTATATAAATCAAACATTTACTGATAATAAAATCATAATTTTCATACCCCCACATTCAATTACATGACTTCCTATTAGATCATGACCCACACTTTAAGAACCTTTGGACTATATCAACCATATTTTTCTTGGTTTTATTTTCTCATTTGAATCTATTTCAATTATAATAACTATAATATAATTATAATAATCATAATGTAATGGTGAGCATCTATGTAGCATTGTAATGTTTGCAAAGTGCTTTGCAAGTTATCTCCTTTGATCCTTACAATATCACTCTAGGGTAGATGCTGTATTAATCCCCTTTTTACAGTGGGAGAAGAAATTGAGGGACATTAAGTGATTTCACTGGAATCATGCATCGGAGGAAACATTTAAATTCAGATTTATTTGACTTCAACTCTAATGGTCTCTGCACTACAACCTCACATAAATTATACTGTCATCACTTTCAGAGGCAATCAAAATCCTCTAGTTTTCTAGTTGAAAAAACTCATTTTTCAAGAGTTTTAATGACTTATCCAAAGTCACACAAATAGTAAGCATTGGAGGCAAATTTGAACACAGTCCATTGCCCATTATTCCATCACCTAAAGACTGATCTATGCTATATCATTGAATAATGCTTCTCAAGGGTTTGGCAATATGACAACTGTTTTTCCTATAAATAGCCTATCAGGTTATTTTATCACAAATGAGTTTTTATGCCAAGATCCTCAGGAATTTTAGTCGTAGGCATGAAAAAAAAACAATATCTGAAATTATGAACTAAGGCGTATCTACCAGATACCAACAAAGCAAGTTTAAAAGTGAAGTATTAGGCAGACAGTTTTTTTTTTAATTAAAGCTGCTTATTTTCAAAATATATACATGGATAATTTTTGACATTCACCCCTATAAAATCCTGTGTTTTAATTTTTCCCTCCCTTCCCCCTACCCTTACCCCAGTCAGCAAGTGATCCAATATATGTTAAACATGTTTAATTCCGCTTAACATATTTCCACAAATATCGTGCTGTACAAGAAAAAATCAGATCAAAAAGAAAAAAATGAGAAAGAAAAAATGCAAGCCAACAACAAAAAGAGTGAAAATACTATGTTGTGGTCCATCTTTGGTTCCCACAGTTTCTCTGGGTATAGATGAATCTCTTCATCACAAGACCATTGGAACTAGTCTGAATCACCTCATTGTTGAAGAGAGGCATGTCCATCAGAATTGATCATAGTATAGTCTTGTTGTTGCCATGTACAATGATGATCTGGTTCTGCTTACTTCACTCAGCATCAGTTCATGCAAGTCTCTCCAGGCCTCTCTGAAATCATCCTGATGGTCATTTCTTACAGAACAATAATATTCCATAATATTCATATATCATAATTTATTCAACCATTCTCCAATTGATGGGCATCCATTCAGTTTCCAGTTTCTAGCCACTACAAAAAGGCTGCCACAAACATTCTTGCACATGTGGGGCCCTTTCCTTCTTTTATGATTTCTTTGGGATATAGGCCCAATAGAAACACTGCTGGGTCAAAGGGTATGCACAGTTTGATAACTTTTTGAGCATAGTTCCAAATTTCTCTCCAGAATGGCTGAATCCGTTCACAGTTCCACCAACAATGCATCAGTGTCCCAGTTTTCCCACATCCCCTCAATCACTCGTCATTATCTTTTCCTGTCATTTTATCCAATCCGAGAGGTATGTAGTGGTATCTCAGAGATGTCTTAATTTGTATTTCTCTGATTAATTATTTAGAACACCTTTCCATATGAGTAGAAATGGTTTAATTTCTTCATCTAAAAAGTGCCTTTTCATATCCTTTGACCATTTATCAATTGGAAAATGGCTTGAATTCTTATAAATCTGGTCAATTCTCTCTGTATTCAGAAATGAAGCCTTGATCAGAACCCTTGAATTAAAAAATTTTTTCCCAGTTTATTGCTTCCCTTTTAATATTGCCTGCACTGGTTTTGTTTATACAAAAACTTTTAAACTTAATATAAAAATTATCCATTTTATATTCAATAATGCCCAGTTCTTCCTTGGCCACAGATTCCTTCCTTCTCCATAGATCTGAGAGGTAAATTATCCTTTGTTCTTCTAATTTGCCTATAATACCACTCTTTATGTCTAAATCATGAACCCATTTTGATCTTATCTTGGCATAACGTGTTAGGTGTGGGTCAATACCTAGTTTCTGGTGTACTAATTTCCAATTTTCCCAGCTGTTTTTGTCAAATAGTGAGTTCTTATCTCAAAAGTTGGGCTCTTTACATTTGTCAAACACTAGACAACTATAGTCGTTGACTATTTTGTCCTGTGAACCTAACCTATTTCACTGAATGACTACTTTGTTTCTTAGTACCAAATGGTTTTGATGACCACTGCTTTATAATATCATTTTAGGTCTGGTACAGGGTGGGTCACTTTGATTTTCATTTTATTTAATTAATTCTCTTGAAATTCTTGGACTTTTATTCATCCAGATGAATTTTGTTATTATTTTTTCTAGCTCAGTGAAATAATTTCTTGGGAGTTTGGTATGGCACTGAATAAATGGATTAATTTAGGTAGCATTGCCATTTTTATTATATTCTCTCAGCCTACCCATGAGCACTTGGGTAGATTAGATCTGAATTTATTTTTGTGGAAAGTGTTTTATAATTGTATTCATACAATTGTATTCATGACTTTCCCTGGGCAAATAGACTCCCAAATATTTTGTATTATCCACAGTTATTTGGAATGGAATTTCTCTTTGTAGTTTTTGCTGCTGGACTTTGTTGGTAATGTATAAAAATGCTGCTGATTTATGGGGATTTATTTTGTATCCTGCAACTTTGCTAAAGTTGTGAATTGTTTCTAGTAGTTTTTTAGTTGATTCTCTAGGGTTATCAGTATACCATCAAATCATCTGCAAAGAGTGATAATTTGGTTTCCTCATGACCTACTCTAATTTCTTTAATCTCTTTTCTTCTTTTATTGCCAAAGTTAACATTTCTAATACAATATTGAAGAGGAATGTTGATAGTGGGCCACCTTGTTTCATCTGTTTTCCTATTGGGAATGGTTCTAGTTTATCCCCATTACATCTGATGCTTGCTAAAGGCTTTAAATAGATGCTATTGATCATTTTAAGAAAAACTCCATTTATTTCTATATTTTTTGGTGTTTTTAATAGGAATGGGTGTTGAATTTTCTTAAATGTTTTTTTCTAGACAGGTAATTTTTGCACAGAGGAGAGAGGAAAAGCATCTTCATGCTATCACACAACTTAATGTGAAGTCTATGAACCTACATAAATACATACATACATACATAGATGATAGATAATGAATACATAGATACATGGATAGTTGTAGAGTCATTTAAGTCATGTATACCTTGTTGTGACCCGACTTTGGGGTTTTCTTGGCAAAGATACTAGAGTGGTTGGCCATTTCCTTCTCTAGCTCATTTTATAGATAAGAACCTGAGGCAAACAGTTAGATGATTTGCCCAGAATCATTCTGTTAGTAAGTTTCTAAGCCTGGATTTGAACTGAGGAAAATGAATCTTTCAATTTTCTGTCCATCATACCACCTACCTGTTGCTGTTGCTACTACTAAACACACGTACATATACATATATATTTATGTATATATATATGTATACATATGTAGGGATATATTGTATATATATATATAATTTTTATGATTAGAATTTACTATACTTGATTTATTTAGTAATCTTATGTAGTACTTAAGTTATGTAGTATGTAAGTGTTAAGTAAGTTACTTAAGTATATAACTTAAGTATTATGCAAGATGCAAAGACCATTTGCATGAGACTCTATTCATTGGGAAAAAGTGATTATGGAGTAGAGGTGGTGAGATTTAGAAGAAAGCCTGGTCATCTTGCTTCTTGCTTAGTGAGTAGACATGTAATTTCAGATCTCTTCAGTTTTCATCTCCTGAAGGAAGAGAGAGCCTCTGGGAAGAAACCATCATGCCTTATCAAGACCAAGATCACCCTTCTCTCTAATATTCTCTTCTCTCTTGCTCTCATCAATACGACCTCATGCAGAGACAAAGTACTGAGTCCCATATAAATGATCTCTGAAGCTTGTGTTACACAAACATTTTAAAATGCTTTCTTCTAATTATACCTGTTTAACATATATTGGATTACTTTCCATCTAGGGGAGAGGGTGAAGCAATGGGAGGGATAAAATTCAGAACACAAGATTTTATAAGGATGAATGTTGAAAATTATCCACATATATATTTTGAAAATAAAAAGCTTTAATTAAAAAAAATAAAAACAGTAAAGTAAAAAAATAAAATAAAATGCATTCTTCTGACGAGAAATTCCTAGACTTTACTTTAGTACTAAAGGAGTCCATGATACATACAAAGATTAAGAATACTTGGAGTAGATGAATACATGTATATTTATATATGATTTATAAAAATGAGCATTTATGTATGTAAATATTCATATAATACAGATATGTATAGGTATATGTTATGAATATCATATGCAAAATTAGCCCAGGGTTTTGATTAGTTTTCCAGCTTACTTCCTCTGGGGTATCACTCCTCCATTTCCTATATCTGTCACTTTGAAGGCTTAGCTGCAAACATGATCTTCAGTGGGAGGGAGAAGCTCTGGACTCAGAATCCACCTGTCCTGTGGGTCTACCTGAGAATTCAGCTTGCTACTGGGTCAAAGCCCCTTTGGATCTCACTTGGATGTCTGCTTTATTTTTTGTATTTCTTACTTAAATTGGGACTATGTTTTTTCTAAGTCTAAGCATGTTAAGGCTAACATAAGTGATTATATTTTTGTTACCCAAAGCAATCTCTTTTCCCTAGCTTTTCTCAAAAGTAGGCCTTGGAAAGAAAATCAGCACACTCTCCAACAATGATATTTGAAGCTTCATTTTCTTTTCTGTAGCAAGAGCAATGGATTCAATAATGCTGATGGTTTCCATGGGGAATATGAGGTGGACAGAGCTGTAACTAGCAATTTTAGCACCTAAGCCATTTTATTGGAAGTAGGGGGTGGGGAGAGATCTTGAGACAAGTGAGGCTGTTCCCAGAGCACTGGGTGGGGAATCTGAAAAGGTGGGTTGTGTGGCAGGTCACTGTGCATGAGGACAGAGCTACAGGAACACTTCTCTCTGGCTAACTGGGGGCTAAGCTCAGTTCTTTGCTGTGAAGACCCTCCAAGTTGCAGCACTTTGTGTTTTATCCTACTTATGAATCTGGAGGTAGATATTGATAGGTCCTTTCTTTCCAAACTTGAGATTATTCCTCAGCATTCTCAATTGTGGCAACCTGGGATGATACTGAATGATGTGGTCTTTCTTCCTAAGGAAGATTTGGGGCATGGGGCAGGTCAGGGTTTTTATAAATCCAAATGAAGCTGGAGATTTGCTTCTTTTTACAACTCTGGCCTATTTTTCCCCATTGAGTAAGCAATTTTTAAACTTATGATTGTTTGCATTTAGCATATACTAGGCTCATAGGTTTATTGCCTCTGTATGCTATAAACCCAATCCATTCCACTGATCAATCACTATATTTTAAAACTGTTTTTTAAAAAATTATTGGGAGATTCCTTCCGGGGGTGGAGCCATGGTGGCGGAGATCAGACAGGAGTCTCTGTAACCTCCTCTAACCTCCCCTCAAACCAACAACATATGAAGCCTCTAGACTGATTCTGAAGCAAAAAAAATCCACAATATCTGGAGAACAACACGATTCTAGAAGAAGATACTCTGGAAGAACCTCAAAACAGGTCTGTTTCAATGGGGCAGGGGGTGGCCTACTGAACCCAGACTGCAGCACAGGGAGACCGGGGCAGGGAGCTGGAGCAGGGAGCTGGAACAGGAGTCGGAATAGGAGTGGGAGCGTTGTGCTTTTCACACATCTGGGAGTCTTCTGGGGGCCTCTTGGAACAATTTGTCCTGATTGTGGGCAGGTGGTTTGGAGGGTCTGCCTTTTGAGGGGGATAGATTGTGAACCACTGAACCCCTGATGAGCATCGGACCTAGCTGCCATTACACAGCACCTTAAAGCAATCAATCAAACAACAGGACTGATAAGCACCAGAAATAATTCAATCAGTGGAGCTGCCCAGCCCCTGACATAATTCAATCAGCAGAACAGCCCAGTTCCTGAAATAACTCAATCAGCAGAACTGCCCCAGGGCAAATTAAAGCAGCTGTCCCACCTTTGCCCTAAACAGACCTCACACCTTTAAAAAAAA
>JAJPUD010004735.1:80821-105565 GCA_023553655.1 Myrmecobius fasciatus | reverse complement strand
TGGAGGGGGAAGGAATTTGTGACCAAAGAAGAACTAGAGGTCATCATTAATCACAAAATAGATAAGTTTGACTATATCAAGTTGAAAAGTTTTTGTACAAACAAAATGAATGCAGACAAGATTAGAAGGGTAGCAGTAAACTGGGAAAATATTTTTACATCCAAAGGTTCTGATAAAGGCCTCATTTCTAAAATATATAGAGAATTGACTCAAATATATAAGAATTCAAGCCATTCTCCAATTGACAAATGGTCAAAAGATATGAACAGACAATTTTCAGACGAAGAAATTGAAACTATTTCCAGTCACATGAAAAGGTGCTCCAAGTCACTATTGATCAGAGAAATACAAATTAAGACAACTCTGAGGTACCACTACACACCTGTCAGATTGGCTAAAATGACAGGAAATGATAATGATAGCTGTTGGAGGGGATGTGGGAAAACTGGGACACTGATACATTGTTGGTGGAACTGTGAAGGGATCCAACCATTCTGGAGAGCAATTTGGAGCTATGCTCAAAAAGTTATCAAACAGTGCATACCCTTTGACCCAGCAGTGTTTCTACTGGGCCTATATCCCAAAGAGATTTTAAAGGAGGGACAGGGACCCACATGTGCAAAAATGTTTGTGGCAGCCGTTTTGGTAGTGGCAAGAAACTGGAAATTAAAAAGATGCCCATCAATTGGAGAATGGCTGAATAAATTATGGTATATGAATGTTATGGAATATTATTGTTCTGTAAGAAATGACCAACAGGAGGATTTCAGAGAAGCCTGGAGAGACTTGCATGAAGTGATGCTGAGTGAAATCAGCAGAACCAGGAGAACATTATACACAGCAACAAGACTATACGATGCTCAATTTTGATGGACATGGTCCTCTTCAACAATGATGAGATTCAAACCAGTTGTGCTGCGATGAAGATAGTCATATACATCCAGAGAGAGGCCTGTGGGAACTAAGAGTGAACCACAGCACAGCATTTTAACGCTTTCTGTGAATATTTCCATGCATTCTGTTTTCCTTCTTAGGTTGTTTTTTTCTTCTTCTCTTTCTAGATCTGATGTTTCTTGTGCAGTAAGATAACTGTATAGATATGTATACATGTATTGTATTTGTCATATAATTTATCCTATCTAGCATGTATTATATTACCTGTCATCTAGGGGTGGGGGGTGGGGGGAAGGAAAGGAAAAGCTTGGGAAAAAATAGTTTTTTTTGGCAAAGGTCAATGTTGAAAGGTCACTCATATGTTTTGTAAATAAAAAGCTTTATAAAAAAATAAATAAATAATTATTGGTAAAACTGAGAGGAAATCTGGCAGAAGTAAGATTTAAACCAATCTCATCAATCAATCTCTCCTCCTCAATAGGGATTACACATCAGAATGCATGGTTTTTCACTAGTGCCCAGTAAAGAGGGATATCATGAAAACAGCCAGTTAAGGAATCAACATTTTTTTCATACGCCACACACCTTTGAAATGTCTCTTAACCTACAATAAAGAATATAGTTTCTAGCACTTCCTTTACTGTAATCAGAAGGTTAATTGCTATCATTTGCTCTTTTAGGTTCTGATGAATGATTCTATCACTTTTGGAAGAATAGAAAATAGGTCCCTTTTATGTGGAATAAATGTGAATTTTATTTTGTGAATTTGGCACAGAGTTTTACAAGAGCATGAGGTTGTTGGTATTTAAGTAGAGATGAGGGGCAGATCACTGGGCCAAAAGTCTACAGGGGAAGAATTAAATGCTACACTCAATACATATAGATGTTCACTTCTCCCCATGAAACTAGTTGAAAATTCAAGTTTTCCATTTGAGAAATGTTTAGAATAGCCTAAAATTAGACACATCATTCACTCTATGTGAGTATAATTTTTGTAGATTGTTTTTTGAATATAGGGACTCCTGGTAACATATAAGAAAGAGCAGGAAAAGTTTGAAGGGGCATGAATGAGAAGAAATCAAGGAACAATTTAACTCATAGCATTGGAGTTTTTGCTAAGAGCTGGGGTGGGATACTTGTGGGAAAGGAATTAAGAAAGGCCATGAAATGGGTATTCATACCAGCTGGGAGAGAATAACTTGGTTGGCCTATTTTCATTCTTCTAGGCACAGAGCTATAAAGACATGCAGGTGTAGGAGGGTTTTTTCCCCTGCAATGAGACTCCTCCACCATCTCTGTGTCTGGTATGGGGGTGGAGCCAGGCAGAAACTAACCCAATTTGCTCAAAAGGAGCTATTTTTGTGAAGTTAAATCAGCTCCAACCTGCAGGGATGAATTGCCAGCTGAATAGAATGCTTTTTACCTAGCTAATTGACATAGAATTTCTTCAGTGGAAAAAAAAAAAGTTTCCAATCGTATGAGAAATCCATATATCCTAAGCATGGTGGTCATTAACAGATGGGAAATTAAATCCTAAAAGCTTTATTAATGTTCAACTTCTATATTGCTGGCCACCTTCATGTTCCCAGAGAGAGCACTATAGTCAGTCATCAGGCAGTCTAATCTTTCTCCCACTCTATTCTGTACATGGCAACATTTGAAATGGTTATTTTTTTCCTAAAGATTTCTACATTTAGATGTCAAATCAAGCTGTTCTAATTGCCAAATTGTGACTGTTCCTTCATCAACAGACATTTCAAGGAGTCTGATTCTGAGTAACCAGGCAACTCTGCTGAGACACTCCTTGCAGAGAAAAGGAACAAGGGGTGGGGGGGATGGGATTCCTTTTAAAGTGACACAAATTTGGACAGTTATAGAATTAAGTGTATCCTAGATTAATTCAAATTGTTCATGCTAAGGTTATTTCAATTGTGTGATGAAATTAAGGATTGTTCTCAACAGAGATTACAGTTTAATTCTATTGGAAGGCAGAACATTTTTGTCTGGAGCTTATGTTTGGCCAAAAAAAATCTTTTCTAAATAAGGTAAAAGAATAGGCCAAGTCACTTTAATGAAAAGTGAAATAGCAATATGTCTATTGAAAATACTCTGTTTTCAGAGTGATTAAAGTTTTATTGGCCCGTGTTCCTCTCATAAATTCAGAGGTCTTTTTATTTTATCCAGGAGGGTCAATTTCATGGCTTTTATTTGATGGTGGGAATGTGGATATTTAACCATTTAATCATAGTAAAGGACAATATTTTTCCCTCCCCTTCTTAGTCTCTGTTTGATATTTTCCCACTTTTCCAAGAAAGAAGGAGGAGTTTATGCAGCAAAATGGAGAGTACTGCCTTGGAAACCAGGAATACCTACTTTGTCATTCTGGGAAGCAAGTCTACGTTTCAATGGCCTAGAGACAAGGATAAAAGTTGTAGAAAAGGGGTCCTGAACTGATAGAGGGAGGTTGCTCATCCAGGAGTCCCTTATACCAATGAAATCACATGTCTAATTACTAACCTAATTACTAACTATTAATATACCTAATGTCCAGCTCAGATTTCATCTCCTGGAAGCTTTCTCTAACCAATGGAGTTATCATGACAATCTCTTCTATGAACTCATTGACAGTATCATACATGATTTGACTTGAAAGAAACCCCAGAGATCATTATTTTCATAGCAATAAACACTTATATATCATTTAAGGTTTACAAGGCACTTTACATATATTATTTCATTTGATTCTCACAAACAATCCTATGAAGTAGGTGTTTTCATTAATTTAATTTTACAAGTTTGAAAATTGACATTTAAAAACAATTAAGTGACTTGTCCAGGATTACACAACCTAGTATGTTCACTAAATTCTACCTGACTCTGTATATAGCTTCTTATCCACTGTATCACCTAGCTGCCTAGATTACCTATTCCAATTCAATCTCTTCCTCCCCAATCCATTTTCCTATAACATTCATAGGAGGACAAGGTACTAGCCTACCAATAAGAAAGTCTGATTTCTATACCTTGCCACCTAGTAGTTAGGCAGCCTCAGGTATTTCTTGGCTGTGTGACTTTGATCGGGTTACTTAATTTCTTTCTGCCTCAATTTCCTCATCTGTAAAATGGGAATAATAATAGCACCTACCTTGCAGAGTTATTGTGAGGAGCATAAGAGATAAATCTTGTAAAGCACTTAGTGTGGTGCTAGTACTTAGGAAGTGCTTAATTGATACTTGTTCCTTCCCTCCTTCCTGCTTCCCCTGACAATAATTCACTAAATGACATCAAATCCAGCAATTTATCTCTGTGGGTTATCAAAGGGCATTGGACGATATACATAATCTTTTAAGTCTAGCTCTGGGAGTCTGTGACTTTAAAAATCTCTGTCACATCCTCAGGTACCTTGGTCAAAGGGAGAACACTCTTGATCCAGAGCATCACACTTCCAACTTTGATTTCTAACCAATGCATCTTTCTCATCCAAGCAGTATAAGACCATATTTTCCTCAGGTGCTGGCAGCAAGGTTGGCATGGCCTACAGTTTAGCTGGCAATGCAGCAAAAGGGGTACAATGTACAATTTTATTTAGGACATAATGGACCTTCCATGGCATCTGTGCACAATATCCTGGCACTAATGGTAATCTTCTCAATACCAAAATTCTATATAGCATCTTAGTTAAAAGCTGGCACATTCTGATTGCTTGAATGAGAAGGGAATGGAAAAAGAATTCTCCTTTTCCCTAACTACATCCTACCAATACAGGTATCTTTCCCAAGGAATCACAGGATGGAGGAGAAAACATTTGCAACCTAGGTTAGGTAATTTTTTATTCTGTATTCTTATCCCTAGTGCATCCTGTGGACTAGTTTGAGAAAACAGATTTGTGTATAGATTATTCTTTTTACAACTTATCCTTTCTATTGATAATTTGCAGTAAATGGTTAAATCACATTAGTGGGTAAAACTGAATGACAAGTCTAGACCTAGAAGGGGGATACATGCTAAACAATATGTGCCCTGATTTAGCCAAAAGCATGGGTAATGGTAGAGTATATATCTTAGGCAGGGAGGAGGCAATAAGAGAAAGGACGTAAATTGCCACTCCCGTGCCTCTCTTCCTTTCTGAATGGGCACAACAAAGCCATCTTTGGGTTATGCACTAGGCCAGACCTTTTCCTTTCAGGAAAATATAAAGCAGTAACACACCTTTCCATTGCTTATTCTTGATTCTTCTCCAATCTAAAGTTTAAGTTGAGAAGCAGAGGTCAGATTTTTCATTCTTTCTTCTCCCTTTTTGTCTATCTCTTCTTTTTCCCCCTTTTTCCATATCTTCTCATTTTCCTTCTAGGAATTGGGAAATATATATATATATATATATATATATACATACATATGTATATACATATATATACATATATATACACATATATGTATAGACATGAAATTTATCTGTTCATTTATTTATTTATATGTTAATTTGGGCCCAAGACAAATTATCCATTTTCATTTTCTTTCTGATAACAACTATATCCTTTTTCTTTTCTAGGATTTTCCTTAAGGATTTTGTTATTATTATATGAAGTCATTTTTAATATGTATGTTTTTATTCTTAAGCAAATTGTTTTTGTGCAAGATTGTATCCTTTAAATATCTATCTTTTGAACGAATTTGCATATTTGCTTTATGGGGTTTATTTTCTGTCTAAGGCTTAAAAATACCCCCATGAATCATGGTCCCCAACATTTGAATTGGAATTTTCACAGGATAATAGCAGAATTTTAAAGTGACCCCACATTTAGTAGATTCTAATACAAGGAATGTTCCTAGTCTGTCTTCTACAGCTAATTAGTTTCACTGGGAGGATTGTATTCTCCAGAGGAAACTGCCAGTGGCTCCAGTAGAAGTTGAAGGAACAACTTATGGAAGGAAACCATATGGAGATAAGATATTTGACAAGGGAATATCACAGGCTATGAAACAGATTCTTCTATAGTTCTTTAATATCCTCTATGAAGCAGGTGATTCCTTACTGTCTAGACTAAGGATTTGTCTCCCTTTCCTGATTGATATAGCTCATAATCAATATTAATAAGAAGTGGGTAATAGTAGTAAGGTCCCTTTCAATGACATATATGTATCATCAGTACATTGGAGTTTTGTCTACATCACATTGATAACCCAACTTTGTTTTGGAAACTAAAAGCATCATTGAATAGTATTTTATCCCTAACTGTAATGGATTGTTCAGCCACGTCCAACTCTTTGTAATCCTGTGGACTTTAGTACACCATTAGTGTCCATGGGGTTTTCATGACAAAGATACTGAAGTGATTTTCCCTTTTCTTTTCTAGTGCATTAAGAGATTAAATGACTTGCACAGGGTCATTCAACTAGTAAATATCTGAGACCAGATTTGAACTCAGGTCTCCCTGACTCCAGACTTCATTCTGTATCCACTGAGCTACCTCACAGTAACCTACTATATACTTCTTTTTTACCCTCTGGAAAATCATTAATGAAATATTGACTTGGATTGGGTGATTTTTGAAAGACCCTCTTATTGCTGGCATTGTATAATTTTATATATCTGAAAAAGTAATCCACCAGATTCAGTCTCCCCAAGAGAAGGGATTACACATAAGTACTCCTATGCCAATCTTCTTTGCTTTTTTTTCCTTATTTTTGCAATTCCTGTAATTCTACCAGCCTTATTTTTATACTTTCCACATCATAGATCATTCTTCATCAATTGGATTCCTAACTTGGTAACATCATCATTCAGCAATTGTATGGATTCAAATATATAAAGAGAGCAAGTAGATATAATTCTAGACCAACAGCCCTTCTTGGAAACTGGAAAAAAGATTATCCAGACTCCCTGATGATCCTGAAACCTCCAGCAAGTATGCTGGAAATACAGTAATTGTCTTTGAGCTTTCCTCCACTTTGCAAGGCCATTTAGTCCTCAGATCACATATATCCATGCCATCTATGAGCCATATCTATCTATATCTACATAGATTTATAACTCATATGGATACAGCACATATCTTATATGCATTTTCATAAATACCTTATGTGATAAACAGTGGTGACATTTCAGGGATGGAGCATAGAATTCCTTTAAGAGAGGACATGAGCAGTTACAAATAATATGCTGTATAGATTTGGATTCAAAGCTCAGCATCTTACTTCTATGACTAAGCACAAGCTCTTATCTCAGATTCAAAGATTATCACACAGTGGATAGATGACTAGATTTGGAGTTAAGGTGGCAAAGACTTGCATTAGAAAGCGAAGAGAATAATCAGCAGAAGTGCAGGTATTAAGCAGGATCACAGAACAACCAAGCAAGCTAAGTATTTCACAGTGAGGGGAAATGACTTTAGTGCCTTAGAACCAGCATATTACCTCTGATATTTACTACGGATGTGACTCCATTGGTCAAATCAACTGACCGACCTTGGTCTCAGTTTCCTTATTTGTAAAATGATGGTTCTAGTTTTACAGTCTTATAAATAAGACACAGAGCAGACAATTTCAACTTAGGCAAATATTCAAGTATCAGAATTGAGGGAAAATGCAGCTGGCAGGGTTCTGCAGTTGCTTTGAAAGGGCAGGATTTATCTTTCTAGTAGCCACACTTCTTTTAGGTTCTTAAAAAATAGCTGGTGGACCATGAGCCCAGGACACAAATTCTTGAATAAGTAGAAGATGGCTATTATAATTGTATTTTTAATAACATACCATAGGGAATAGAAAAATAGCCTTGGAGCCAAAAACTGGGTTCAAGTGTTACCTACAATATAAACTGACCATTTCAGCTAACTCTGGCTAAGTCACATAAACTCTCATTGCTCTAGGCAGCTTTCTAAGTCCAGAAATCACAGAAAAAAGTGTTCACCTACAATGGCAGATAAGTTTCCTCATCTGGGAATTCTCTATATCAATGAAATTACAGGTTTTCATAGTTTTTTTCCTATTTTAATAATATTAAAATATTATTTTTAATAATAATTTTATTATTCCTATTTTAGGAATAATTCTTATTATTCCTATTTCAATAATATTTCAGCATAAAGGATGCAAATCCAGTGGAATGTCAATAGTTTTTTGACATAGTTGGTGTAAATGGAAAATAAAATTGAAATGGCCAAAAGTCCTCAGAGAAATATAGCACTTAGTCCAATAATAGTCAAGGGCTATTGAGAGTTTTCTCAGTGTAATTCCTTTTTAAAAGCAGCAGCAAATAGGCAGCGGGGTGCATAGAGCATTGTATTCAGAATAAAAAAAGATTGAATCCTGCCTCATTTACTATGAGCGAGTCACTTAACCTCTCTCACCCTCAGTTTCCTCATCTGTAAAATAGGGATAATGATAGCACCAACATTGCAGAATTATTATGAGGATCAAATATGATGACATATTTCCAGTACTTTGTGTAATTTAAAGCATTATGTAAATGCTAATTGCAACGATTAAGGCAGGTAAAGAACCAGGTTATTCTGGAACACCTTTCCTCCTTCTACCCTCTGATCTGGTTTTAGTTTCCAAAGGAGAGTCTTGACTTGCATAAGTCTACAGCACAGCAAACTTAGGACATTTTAAAAGTGTCATTTCTCACCAGGCTTCTTGCCAAGAGACCCCGTGTGACTGGAGACGCCTGGAAGAGCCAGCTGAGTTAGCACGGTGGTCTGAGCTTCAGGGAAATGCAAGTCACCCTGTGGAGGGATCAGGGAGATCATGCTATTTGTATCCCTGTTGATATAAATTTTCTCTGTGGAATAAAAAAGCAAGGCAGGAAATGCAAACTTCAGAGTCCAGAAAGCTTGGAATGGAAAAGCAATAACTACAGGATTAGAAATAAAAAGGCAGAGAAAAGAAATGCACCTTAAACATTGTCTCCATTTTCACTGACATTCTAGGCATGAAAACGGAATTAATCAAGTCTTTATTTATACGTAGTTCATGTTAAACACTACAGAGAATATGGACCCTGTTCTCTTAGCATTCTTACCCCAAAACAGTTTATTTATTTATTTGGAAAGACAAAGAGGCTTTGGAGGTTTTTTAGCCTGTAAAGAAACTCCAAAGGAAAAATCTTACATGGGCCTCAAACTTACTTCTATAGAGATATTTTGAAATATAATATTTTTATTTCTCCCATTAACTATCAGTGATAGTCATCAAATTTCTCAGTGACTATAGGCTATACCTCTGTCATAATAGAATACACATTAACATAAGGATAGGTATCACTAAAGTTAAGTAGTCAGATGTGGATATATTGAAAAGGCTCAACTTTATAGTAATTCTTCCTTTGGAACTGTAGTTATAAAACATGAATGGTTCATGCTGATGGCCTAAATTTGAGAGAAAACTCTAATGGTGAACTATAGGTTGGGATAGCAGCTCTGAGGGGCTTCCAGAGCTATCCTATCATAGACACAGGGCCACGATGAAATGCTAAGAATGGGACCAGGCACAGGTGTTTATGAGAAATAAGATGAGATCAGTCAAAGGCAATTTTTTCAGTATAAAGGAACATAATTGGGAAGAAGTGATAAAATTTGAACCCGGGTACCTCTTGACATTGGAAGCAGCTAGTTCACTCAGGGGATAGAGCACTGGATCTTGAGTCAGGAAGATCTAAATTCAATTTGGTCTCAGATGCTTACTTAGCTCTGCAGTCCTGGACAAGTCACTTAGTAGAAAATGGTGAGCTATTCAAATATCTTTGCCAAGAAAACCCCATTGGACAGTACTGGCATGCTATGGTCCACAGAGTGATAAAATGTCAAACATCACTGAACAACAACAACAACAATCTCTTGAAACTAATTAACACCCTGCTGAAGGGAAAGGGAATTAGGACCTGCACATCTTCCACATTTTCCTCAAGGTATCTGTTGGATTTTTCCTCTTTTCTCAGATACTTACTAGTTGTATGATCATGATAAGTCTTGTTTGCATCAGTTTCCTTATCTGTAAAAAAGAAATGATGATAATAGCTCCAACCTCCAAGTTCAACCTCTAAGTATGGACCTTAAAATACTGTATAAATGCTAACCAGTATTTTTTCCTTCAGCATTCATATTCCCTGAGTTTAATTAAAAACAATGCCTTCTATCTTACTACCTACCCTAGTAACTTTTACTCCTTCCATCTGCAAGCCCTAGATTTGAGGAGCAGAACTGCCAGTGTTGTTACTAATTATGGCACTTCCTCATTACTGCTTCATGTGGCTCTCATTTCCATGTACTTTCTCTCTAGGCTTCCACTGTAATAGAAAATCCTTTCCTCCATTCCCAATTTCTCCCCTTTAAAAAAAGAACAAGAACAAGAAAAAGAAGATGAAAAAGAACAACTACAAGAACAAGAAGAAAGAGAAGAAGAGCAGGAGTAGGAAGAGAACAGGAGGAAGAAGAAAAGGAGGAGCACAAAAAAGGAAAAGAAGAAGGAGGAAGAAAAGAAGAAAAAGGAGGAAGAAGAGGAATAACAGTCAGAATAATAAAAGAAAACCAGCCATAATTAATGGTAGTTAGAATAATCCTTGTCAAAACAGTTGTTAAGTAAAGTCAAGAGAGACCTGAGATCAAATTCTGTCTCCAATGCTTACTAATGGTGTCACTAATACCTGAGCAACTAATCACTCAATCTGTTGAACCTTCAGTTTCCTTACCCGCAAAATAGAGATAATAATCTCATGATGGATCTACTTTCCAAGTCTTCATAAGGATCAAATGGAATAATTTCCATAAAGCACTTTGCAAACAGTAAAACAACATATAAGTTATAGCTAACATTTGTACAGAACTTTAAGTTTAGTATAATACCTCCTATTTATTATCTCATTTGATCTTCACAATAATCCAGCAAGGTAGGTGTCATTATCATTCTGAGAAACTGAGGCTGACATTCTGGGGAAACTGCTTAGGGTACAGAGTTAATGTGTATGAAGGATTCTTAAGCAGGTCTTCCTTATTCAGAATCCTCTGCTTTCTTCATTATCCCATCTAGCTGCCTACATGTGAATTACTGAATCTGTCCAAGAGGATACTACCCAAAAATATTAGTACCTAGGTTTGGAAAATCAGAAATTAATGGAATTAGTATGAAAGATGCAAGTATTCTGGTACTTGGAATACCCAAATATTGCACAGTCCATCCTCAAGTCAATATTTCTGATGAAATGCCGAGATTGAGCAACCCATGAACACAGGATCTTAGAGAAGAAATGATGTTGACCTGGAATCTTGCATCTCGGAGGCTGCCCAATCCAGCCTCTTCATTTTCCTGATGAGGAAACTGAGACCCATGAACATTAAGTTATTAACCCCAAATTTGCAGGTAGTAAGTCAGGTTCCAAACTCAGATATTCTGATTTAAGGACAATACTTTTTCTACTATGCCAAATTGGCTCCTTTGGTCCAAAATTTGTATACCACCATTTTTAAATAGGGAAAAAAAATCAAAGCCCAAACACCAGCTTCCTCAGAGAAGTAAAGAAACTCCTCCGGATAGTAGAGGAACTATCTGCTCTAATAAATTGGCTCTTTAACCAATGGAAATTATTGACACAGCCAGAACCTGATTCACTTTTGGTGACTTGTGCAATTTCTTTCACAGGTCCCAAATGCCCAAAAGAGAGAATTTCTTTTCTTTTCTAATTCTGGATCTACCACTTGGTATCTAGCCATTTCCCCTTTAATAACCATTTCTTCCATGGAAACTTCAGCTATTAGAAGAGTGCGACAAGAACGCCAAAATAACCAATGCTGACCCAGATTTGATTCTGTTCCACCATCTGGAAGACCCAGTATATCTGACATCTAGCTGTATTGCTGAAATAATATGGAATTCAGGCTCCTTTTTGAAGGAGATGTTTATTCATGCCCATATGATTTGGACAACTTCGAGCACAGGGCCAGCATTCTATAACAGTCATCAGATGAAGTGAGAAAATCAGATGGATATGTAATGTTTTTGGTTGTTGGTCAGTCATTTTTCAGTGATGTGCAACTCTTGGTGGATCCCATTTGGTTTTTCTCGACAAAAATACTGGTGTAGTTGTCATTCCCTTCTCCAACTCATTTTACAGATGAGGAAACTAAGGCAAACAGGGTGAAGTGACTTGTCCAGGGTCACAGCTAGTAGGTATTTGTAGATAGGTTGAATATTTTTAAACACTTGCCTTGTGCCAGGATAAGGAACCATATAAAAGCAAAAATCCCTTGACCTCAAAAAGCATACATTTTAGTTTTAATTGGAGAAAGCAACACATAAAAGAGCTTTAAAAAGAAACCATCTAGAAACGGTCAGAGATTAACATGGTGTCCTGCTTCCAGGCAAAATGAGGTGAAAGATCCCCTATCATAATAGAGGGAACCTCCGGAGTCCAAAGATGTGGGAGGATAGAAATGAGAATGATGGTCAGAATGTAGGCAGCACATTAAGAAGTTTAGGAAATAGTACTTTAGTCAGTGTGACTGTCAGAAGGAGACAGCACTTAAAAATAATTGATGAATACATTTATTTTTTGGGACCTACAATCTGATGTAATTCAAAGGAAAGAACAAAAGTTACAGATTTTAATTCTGGTACTGTAACAAACTCCCTGTGGGTCAAATAACAAGTCCTATCCATTCTTTGGTATCCTCATCTACAAAATTAAAAGGTTAAATGAGAAAATCTCAAAGACTGCTTTCTGTTATGACAATGACAATGATGATGGCTAACATTTATACAGTGTTTAAAGGTTTGCAAAGAACCTTATATATTTTTATCTTGTTCGAGTCTCACTATAATCTTATGAGGTAGGTACTAGAGATACTGCTGCTCCTCCTTAGAAATAAATGTATTCAAAGAGTCCAATGACTTGACCATGATTATGCAACCGATAAGGGTCAAAAGTAACATTGAAATACTTATCCTTTTTAGTTTCTGATCCAGTGCTTTCTTTCTTGGTTGACCCCTCATATTCTATGAACTTGAATCAAGGAAAAATATCAAAAGAAGTGGAAGATAGCAAGTGCGTGAAAAATATATCATAATCACCATCATTCTATTATTTAGCAGACAAGGTTAGGGAATTTATTTAGATATATAGCCGTTAGGTGAGTAGTACAAAGAAACACAGACAATAAATGAATTTTATTTCATATTTGAATTCAAGTGTTCTTGACTCTATGGGCAGAAACTTTATTTACTACATCACATAGCCTCTCGTGGCTGAGAAGATATCAGATTAAAATGAATTCTGAATATAAGTCCAATATGTATCTGCCTCAGTTTAGCCTAAATTCACATTACAAAGGTCCAAAAGATTGTGCTTTCTCTCTCTGAATATCTGCTTGGCATGTGTGAGTTTGTATTTTTTAGATTTGATATCAGAGCAGTGGAAACTGGAATATTTCCTTAAAAAGGTTTTGAAATACTAATCGACTAGACTGTGTGTATACATGTATACATACATACATACATATATTCATATTTGTATATATATATATTATATAACATTACACCATATATATAGTATGTGTATATATACATATATATTATATGTTTTATGTGTATATTATATATATGGCAAAATATGCATATATATTGTATAATATACATTATATGCTGTGTGTGTATATATAATATACTTTACCTTCAGTGTTTTGAAATCATGTGAAATGAAGATCTATTGAAATAAATGGGAATGATTAGCCTAAAGCAAAGACTTAGAGAGGAAACAACAATCTTCATTTATTTTAAGGGATATTGCATGAGAGATTAAACTTATTCTTCAAAGCCCCAGAGGACAGCATTTGAAGCAGTGAGTGAAAGTTGCAAAGCAATTAATTTAAGTTTAATGTAAGAAGGGAAAAATCATTCCTAATGATTGGTACTAAGTCATTTTGACTATTATAAATACCCAGGTTAACAATAAAGGATATATGATATCCAACCAGAGAAAGAACTGATAAATAGAAGTATATTTAGAATAATTTCACTACACACACACATGTACATATATATGTATGTATATATGTATATATATATATATATGTGTGTGTGTGTATAAATGTATATGTATGTATATATATATGTGTGTGTGTGTATAAGTGTATATATGTATATGTATGTATGTATATATATATATATATATATATATATATATATATATACATATGTATGTATAGCTGTGTCTAATAATGTCCATCTTTAGGGTGAGAGAAAAAGAATAAAAAATTTACATAACTATTGTATATTTGAAAGGAATAGCAAGCTGTACACAGATTTGTGGTTTCATGTGCAATAATCTTTTTTATTGCATTTTGTTATGGAAATGCTTGTTTTATCCCACAAATTAAAAATAAAATTTAAAAAACAATTAGTGCTGTTCAAAAGTATCCTGGGCTATCTCGACAGCATAGCCCTTTTTCTTTCTAGAAAAGCTGATAACTTTCTGAGTATATTATTTTAAGTATATATACAAATATATAAATGTTATAAAAGAATTTCTCATTTTGCACTAGGTGGCCTTTACTGTTCCTTCTAACACTGTTTCTCCATTCCTGAGTGCAATATATGTGATCCAGTTTGCATCATGAGCATAACTCTGCTGGGTTTTTTTGTCCCACTTTATTTTAATACTTTTATAATGTGACTCATGATTTGATACATTTTAATGAATAGAATTGTTAATAGTCCACATAAAGACCCAAATCTTGGCAGCTTAGAAAATGGCATTCAAAAATGCCAAGCAAAACCCAAATGAGAAAAATAATACCATCACCCAAGAAGTCAATTTTGTTTAAGGTTATCTTGTTCTGTGACAGTAAGTCATAGGAGAGCTGAACAAAGGACAATATTTAAAAAAAAAAGACTATCAAAATGCATATCCGTGCATATGTGGGCATTTTCTTGTATATGAGTTGGACTAGATGGTATATCTGAGATCCCGTTAACTCTCATATTATGAATTTTATTTGGCAATTGTTTAGATATATGAGTGAGAGGCAGAAGTCAAGGATAATGCTGAAGGTCAAAGCCTAGGTAACTAGAAGCCAGTGTTTCAGAGCGGTTCGAGATGAAGGATGCAGCAAGTCCAGAGAGTATGGCCAAGGAAACAATGTTATCAAAGGAAAGGTAGTTCTCTGAGAGATTCAAAGGATGGACAAAAGACTGCAAGGGGCAATGAAGACATGGACTAGGGGGGGTCATGTCTTATTCAAATGTTGCATCCTGACCAGTGAAAGTCAGTTCCATAAGAACATTAGCCTGGAAATGGGAAAGTTCTTAGAGGATATTGATTCCAACCTTCTCATCTTATGGATGAAGAGAAATATAGAGCAGTGACTTAACCAAACATCACACAATTACTGCCTAAAAATGGGATTGTTACTCAGTTCTTCTATATTTCAAGTAGTCTTCTATTTCATCACCTATCTCTTTTTCTTTATTCACTATTTGCTATTTTAGTCATTATTTGCTGTTCTGAAAGAAATCGAATTGATTTAATTGAATTGAAAAATTGAATTGAGTTAATTCAATCTAGACTGTAGTTTTATGGGGAAAAGTGGGAAAGGAATAAGCAGAGAGCATTTTAATTTCTATAAGCACCATTGTTCCCTTTCTTTGCTAACTTCTAAGAATTTTTTACATCTTTTCTCTATAATACCTCACTAATATTTGGTATCTTGCTGTCCATTGGCTCCTTCTCTGCTGCCTACAAATACATCCATAACTCCATAATCCTTAAGAAAACTTCCTTTGATCCAACATTTCCTGCTACCTGTAATCCTACACCTCTTACCTTTCGTGACTAAACTTTTAGAAAAAGTAATCTATAAATGGTGGCTTCACTTCCTGTCCTTAACTCATTTCTAAATCTTCTGAAATATAGCTTTTGACCTCATCATTCAACTGAAATTTTTTTTCTTTCTCATTTTCTTCCCTTTTGATCTGATTTTTTTTGTGTGTAGCATGACAAATACAGAAATATATTTTTTTAAAATTGCACATTTTACATATATATATCAGATTTCATTCTGTTTGGGAGAGGGGGAAAGAGGAAGAAAAATTTGGAACACAAGATTTTGCAAAGGTGAATATTGCAAACTATCTTTGAATGTATTTTGAACAATGAAATAATATTAAAATTAATTTCTATGGAGATTTTATATATACATGTACATATATAAATGTATGTGTATATGTACACATATCATATGCATGTATGTATATGTGTCTAATTGTGTGTTCATATACACACATTATACATACATTCATGTGTGTATGCAGTATTTAACTTTCTTCAGAGCTCCAGTCTCAGAGTACCAATTAACTTTTTATATCTCAAACTAGATAACTCACAGGCATCTAAAACTCAATATCCCCAAAACCAAAGTGATTATCTTTTCCCCTAAACTCTCCTTTCTCAATTTCCTTGTTACTGTTTAGGGTATCCCAATTTCCCTACTTTCTCTTTCCCTCTTATTTTTTTGTGCATATAAGTTTGTGGGAATGCCCATAAATATATGCATTGATGCATGCATTGGTTAGTCAATAATTATCGTTACTAGGATCATTATGTTATTTCCATGTTTTATTCATGTGAATGGTATATAGTTCTTTTCTCTCTTAAGAGACTACTGTGTAGCTAGAAGCAGGGTCTCTGTTCTCATCATCTATATCTTGTACCCAAAACACAGATTTGGGAAAATTGGTCAGAAATCCATAAAAGGTAAAATGCAATTAATGAAACATCAATAGAAGAACTAAGACAACAGACAGCAAATAAGTATGTTGACTACAATCCCTTGTATGAATGAAGTATCTGAGATTTGTGTACTGATACACAATAGTTGTTGCTTAGTACTTCTTGTACTTGATACACCATAGCTGGAATAGCTAAAAATACCTCATGCTACCTGCACAGGCCTCCAAATAATGGAACTCTCTACTTCAGAGATTCTGTTTCAGGGACAGGACTCAGGAAATAACAATTCTCCATTACTCTTGCTAGATATACCATAAATATCTATATTTAGATGGCAGCTGACTCCCAAACCTTATTGAAGATAGTTTTATTGCACAGAGGTAGAGTCGGAATTAAAGTCTTAGAGAATGACTGTGTTCGGTATAAACAATACAATGATAGCTGGTGTTTGTATAATGCTTTAATTTTTGCAAAGCACTTTGCATATATTATGGCATTTGATTCTTACTATAGCCCTATAAAGTAGATATTATTTATTTATTTTATAGATGAGAAAACAGAAGCTTGGGGATGTTAGGTAACTTGCTGGGGATAAGACAACTAGATCTTCCTGATTCCATTACACCATCTAATTATCAAGAGAGCCATAGGATTTAGAGCTAAGAGAAGTCCTAAAGGTCATCTAGATCAACTCCTTTATTTTAGAGGGGAGGAAACTTTAGCCTGTCTAAAGTTGAATTTGAACCCTGGTCTTTCTGACTCTTGAGTTCAGCATTACATTTACTGTACCATTTAGCTGCCTCTGGTTTTATAGCTTTTGTTACACATCTACCTATCTATCTATCTGAAACTGCTGTCTATTGATCCATTCACCTATCCATCTATCTATTGATTGATTAATCAGTTCAGTAATCTATCCATCCATCCATCTATCTATTTTCTATCTATCTACGTGTCTGTCTTCCTGCTGTTGGCTGTCTATGGATCCATCCATCCATTCATCTATCTATCTATCTATCTACCTGCTATCTTCTGGCTGTCTATCAATCCATCTATCCATTCATCTATCCATCTATTTATCTACCTATTTATCTATCAAAGTACCTAAAACAATTTAGACTGAGAAATGTATAGCACAGAACTGTAACCACTGGGTTTGGTGTCAGAAGACCTGGAAGAAAATATTAAAACTCAGGCATTATACTGAGACCACTTAGTAGGAGGCAGAGCCAAGATTTTAATTCCCAGGCTTTAAAAGATTTTCAGATGATAGTTCTATATTCAAGAGAAATATGGAGGTAAGTTGAATGAATGTTGTTCTTTCTATAACTAGCTGCAAACACTTTCCTTTCCTTAGAATCAATGTCTTCATCTATAAAATTAAAGGCTTAGACTAAGTGACCTCTATTTTTCCTTGAAGTCTTCTGATCCCTCCAGACAATCCAGAGCTTTAATTTATTTCTAAATTGAAGTTATTAGATTTGATGAATTTTGATGTACCTCTCAATTCTAAATTTATGAATTTATGATCCTATTAGAGGTAGACATAAGTTCAAGGAGGGATCATGTTAGAATGAGAAAAACACTGCCCTTGCAGTCAGAGGATCTCAGTACAAATCACATCTCTTAACATTTACTTCCTATGTGACCTTAAGCAAATCATTTAACCTAATCTGATGTCTAATTTATTCAACTTTAAAGTTAAAATTGGAGGCATTGAATTAGGCAGCCTTTGAGATCTCTGTTCTAGATTTATGATCATATGATTGGTTTTCATGGATCAATATAAAGTCTAAGTTGATAGTCTATCCATCCACGTGCTTAATATATGATTGGAATCACCAAAAACTCTACTGATTGGTGTGATAAGCCATGATTTTGTTTTTGTTTTCAAGGATGCAACTCTATGGACCGAAATTTCTAAGTCAAACCCAGGAATTTCCAGAGATTAGCTACAATAAAACTGTGACTATTCACTGGTAAGTTGAAAGAAAAACAGAATAAGCAAGAAATTCTCAGAGAATATGATTTAACTGAGTAGTGCTGGGAAAATATTGGGCAGCCTCTGATGTCTCATAAGAACCTAAGAATTCCTCTTAATAATTCTATGGGACTCAAAGTCTAAACACTTAGTGGATAAGAATTCACCTTCAGATTCTTCACTATTTTGAAACTTGCTTGTGTGTGTGTGTGTGTGTGTGTTTGTATGTACATGCACATATGCCCTGTATTTCCTGTTTTATATGACAAAATACTAGCTAAATACATTTTGGAATATTTTTTGCCAATTACTTCATGAGTTAGAAGATGGATCTTTGAAAGCCTATTCTTAGCTCCCTACATGAAATATTCCCACAAGGGAACACATCACCCCCTTTGTACTTTTTGTGGGCTTTCTACCCTCAGTGATTCATAAAAGCCAATTTCTTCCAATGTTAAGAGAAGTAAAGTAACATTGTCCAGGGAGTATTCTAAATAACACCCTGAAGCATGGAGCAATATTCATTTATATGAGAATTCCTACTTTCACAGAACTTCCCAAGACTGGTGTAGATTAAAAAATAGGAATTATTTTTTAAATGTAGCTGCCATCTTCTATATGTTTCAGCCTGATCTTAAAGGAAAGATATAAATTTAAAGTAACAATATAGAGGGTCACCAAGTAAAAGTCTTGGCAATGGTAGTCATTCTAATCATGATTCCCTATCCATTGATCTTATTGAAAACATGGGCCCAAGGAAACATATGGCACAATGTCATAGAGGAGCACTGGATTTAGAACCAGAAAACCTACATTTGTGAATATTCTAATTTAGAAACTATATGAACTACATACACAGGTGTCCTTTACTTACAAATCCAGAGCATATTCCATTTTCCCGTCTTGCCTCTCTGAACAGGAAATAGAAAGAACTGAAAAGTGCTCCTTAATAAATAGGGATAGGGCTCAGTCTCATGAGAATTATGAGGAATATAATTTGTATTCAGTGTCCCTACAACCTGTTTTCCATATACTGGTGATCTGCTTTCTTCACCAGATGCCCTGTGACTCTGTACTACCAAGCACTCAAGTCTTTAGAGACTTTTATCCTTCCTTCATCAAAATTTCCCAGTCCTGTTTCCTGTATTCTCTGAAAGGATTAGGTGACAAGCTAAGATGTAGCTGGCTGGAGATATGGTAATATTACTCCTCCCAGAGCACCTTTTGATCCAAATGCAAGAGGCAACATGGTGTGGAATAGAAAAATGAGAGTAGGAGATAGGGTACTTGGTTTTGACTCCTGTTTCTATAACTTCCTAGAAATTGGATAAATCACTTAAAACTTTGTTTCTTGACATGCAAGATGAAGGCATGCACTAAATGGCCTAATTATGTGAGCTCAATCCAAGTAGAAGTATTTCACTCTTTGTCTTTGAATCACCTTGCAATCTTAGTACCTAGCACATAGTAGGTATTTAAATAAATATTTGCTGATGGATGATAGATTGAGTCTTATCTTTTAGGATTTATTGTGAGGATCTAAAGTGACACAATCACTTTGATTCACAAAATCAAATAATTTGATAATTTTAAGTGGTACTTCAGCATCTAATGGAGGCCATTAATTCTAATCTAACCCATACCTGAAAAGCAATCCCCTCTATAGCACACCCAACTAATCTTCTAGCCTTAGCTTGAAGACCTCTAATGAATGAGAGCCTATGAATTCTTTAAGATAGGTTCTTCCTGTTTGTGGCAGCCCTTTTTGTAATGGCTAGAAACTGGGAGCTGAATGGCTGCCCATCAATTGGAGAATGGCTGAATAAATTATGGCATATGAATGTTATGGAATATTGTTGTTCTGTAAGAAACGACCAGCAGGACGATTTCAGAGAGGCCTGGAGAGACTTGCATGAACTGATGCTGAGGGAAATGAGGAGAACCAGGACATCATTATACACGGCAACAACAAGACTATATGATGATCAATTCTGATGGACTTGGCTCTCTTCAACAATGAAATGTTTCTAACCAGTTCCAATTGTTCAGTGGAGAAAGCCATATACACCCAGAGAGAGGGATGTGAAATGTGGACCACAACACAACATTTTCATGCTCTCAATTGATGTTTGCTTGCATTGTGTTTCCTTTATCTGATTTTTCTTTCTTGTAGATATGATTTTTCTCGCACAAAAATAAGTGTGGAAATATGTATACATATATTCGATTTGTCAAGTATTTTAACATAATTAACATGTAGTGGATATCCTTCCATTTAAGGGAGGGGTGGGGAGTACGGGGGAAAAATTTGTAACAGAAAGCTTTGTAAGGGTTAATGTTGAAAAATTATCCATACATATGTTTTGCAAATAAAAAGTTTTTTTTTAAAAAAAAATAGGTTCTTCCTTTTTTGGAGACCTCTAAATTTGAGAAAGTTGTCTTCCTAACACCAAACTTAAATGCCTCTTTGCAATATCTGCCACCTCTGCCGCCTTGTTTCTGATTCTGTATCTCTCAGAGCAGAATATATCAGAACTTTCTGTCATATAACAAGTACTTTTTTTCAAAAAACCATCGTTTCACAACCCTTTCTCCCTCTAACATATATATGCCTTTCTTCTTTTCTCCCTGTCAATCACCTGAAGTTCCTTTCGTAGATCCCCACAAGGAATGGAACAAAGCCCTTCATTATTCTGAGAATTATGACCCTTGACTATTTAGGTTATGCTGGCTTCATAGTTTCTCCCATGAACTCTGATAAAGAGTCCATTGAGCAGTCCATTGGGGCAGTTTGTATTACTTTGTAATACAATTTCTTGCAAGGTTTAAATAATGATGGTAAGCATACTGAAGACATTACCCTACCTGGGGAGACCTAGACCCTACTTGCAGGTCCATTCACCAACTCAGTTATCTACATTTTGATGTGCTTCCTAAATATTTCTGGGTCTCATTGACACAAATTTCTTGTATGATATATCTTTTTAAATCACATATCCAGAAAGATATTTGAAAACAAAAAGCCCAACTTTGAGGGAGTGCCTCTGTTACTGTTGTTTTTCTTGTTGTTCTTGTTGCTGTTGTTATTGGATTTGAGGTTTTTTTATCAAAAGAGATATATTGTCATGTTATTGCAATCTACTGTGATAAAAATAACTCATGATGTCAAGCCTTTTGCCCCAGGGGTTCTGCCCTCATAAGATAATTTAAAAGAAGGGGAAAATGAGCTGGTCAGGAATGAAGACTGTGAAGACAAAAATAGAGTTGCTAATGGCCTGGAATAACATGGAAGAGAGCAGGAAGCAGACAAATATATTTCTGAAGAAAAATGGCTCAGAGTGTCTGCTAAGTCCCTACTATCCATTTTGTCCAGACCTATTTTTAGCTGTTCCTTCCATGATGCAATGGAGTCATCAAAATAAAGAGCTTTGTTCCTGCCTTGCCCTTGCCTCAGGAACATATATCTGAAGACCTACTCATGAGTGATGACCATCTACGTGCTGTGTTTTAATTGAAAAACCATTCCTCGTAATGGAAAGAGACACAGAGGAGATGAGTTCATCATCACTGATTTCCCTTAACTTTCTGTATTGGTCCTGACATCTCTAATCTGGTACAGCAGCATCCCTTAGTGGGCAATAGGAAGAACTACAAGAACAGATATTTTTGTTAACAATAGGGTGATTTGACACAATCAGATCATGAAATCTTAAGAGTAGGGAACTAATCCAGTACCAAATGGTTTTGGTGACCACTGCTTTATAATATAGTTTTAGATCTGGTGCAGCTAGGCCACCCTCATTTGCATTTTTTTTCATTAATTTCCTTGAAATTCTCGACCTTTTGTTTTTCCAGATGAATTTTGTTGTTATTTTTTCTAGGTCAGTTAAATAATCTCTTGGGAGTTTGATTGGTATAGCACTAAATAGATAGATTAGTTTAGGTAGTATTGCCATCTTTATTATATTCACTCAACCTATCCAAGAGCACTTGATGTTTTTCCAATTGTTTAGATCTGACTTTATTTGTGTGGAGAGTGTTTTGTAGTTTTGCTCATATAGATCCTGACTTTCCCTTGGCAGATATATTCCCAAATATTTTATACTATCGATAGTTATTTTGAATGGAATTTCTCTTTGTATCTCTTGCTGTTGCATTTTGTTGGTGATGTATAAAAATGCTGATGATTTATGTGGATTTATTTTGTATCCTGCAACTTTGCTAAAGTTGTGGATTAATTCTAATAGTTTTTTAGTTGATTCTCTAGGGTTCTCTAAGTAGACCATCATATCATCTGCAAAGAGTGATAATTTGGTTTCCTCATGAGCTACTCTAATTCCTTTAATCTCTTTTTCTTGTCTTATTGCCAAGGCTAGCATTTCTAATACAATATTGAACAGTAATGGTGATAGTGGGCAACCTTGTTTCACCCCTGATCTTATTGGGAATGGTTCCAGTTTATCACCATTACATATGATGCTAGCTGATGGTTTTAAATAGATGCTACCGACTATTTTAAGGAAAAGTCCATTAATTCCTATACTCTCTAATGTTTTTAATAGGAATGGATGTTGGATTTTATCAAATGCTTTTTCTGCATCTATTGAGATTATCATATGGTTTTTGTTAATTTGGTTATTAATATAGTCAATTATGTTAATAGTTTTCCTAATATTGAACCATCCCTGCATTCCTGGTATAAATCCTACTTGGTCATGGTGTATTATTCTAGGAATGATTTTCTGTAATCTCTTTGCTAATATTTTATTTAAGATTTTTGCACCAATATTCATTAAGGAGATTGGTCTATAATTTTCTTTCTCTGTTTTTGTTTTACGTGGTTTAGGTATCAGTACCATGTCTGTATCATAAAAGGAGTTTGGTAGGAGTCCTTCATTCCCTATTTTTTCAAATAGTTTATATAATATTGGAATTAACTGTTTTTTAAATGTTTGGTAGAATTCACATGTAAATCCATGTGGTCCTGGGGATTTTTTCTTAGGGAGTTGATTAATGACTTGTTCTATTTCTTTTTCTGAAATGGGACTATTTAAGTAATTTATTTCCTCTTCTGTTAATCTGGGCAATCTATATTTTTGTAGATATTCCTCCATTTCACTTAGGTTATCAAATTTATTGGCATACAGTTGGGCAAAGTAACTCCTGATTATTGCTCTAATTTCGTCTTCATTGGTGGAAAGTTCTCCCTTTTCATTTTTGAGACTAACAATTTGATTTTCCTCTTTCCTTTTTCTAATTAAATTAAGTAGAGGTTTATCTATTTTGTTGGTTTTTTCATAAAACCAACTTTTAGTTTTATTTATTAATTCAATAGTTTTTTTTACTTTCAATTTTACTAATCTCTCCTTTTATTTTTAGGATTTATATTTATATATTTATATTTATATTTTAGGATCAGTGGAATAGGTTAGGTTCACAGGACAAAATACTCAATGACAATTGTAATCTAGTGTTTGATAAACCCAAAGACCCCAGTTTTTGGGATTAAAAACTCACTATTTGACAAAAACTGCTGGGATAATTGGAAACTAGTCTGGAAGAAATTAGGCATTGACCCACACCTAACACCAAATACCAAGATAAGGTCAAAATGGATTCATTATCTAGGCATAAAGAATGATATTATAAACAAATTAGAACAATGTAGGATGGTTTACCTCTCAGACCTGTGGAGGGGGAAGGAATTTGTGACCAAAGAAGAACTAGAGGTCATCATTAATCACAAAATAGATAAGTTTGACTATATCAAGTTAAAAAGTTTTTGTACAAACAAAATGAATGCAGACAAGATTAGAAGGGTAGCAGTAAACTGGGAAAATATTTTTACATCCAAAGGTTCTGATAAAGGCCTCATTTCTAAAATATATAGAGAATTGACTCAAATATATAAGAATTCAAGCCATTCTCCAATTGACAAATGGTCAAAAGATATGAACAGACAATTTTCAGATGAAGAAATTGAAACTATTTCCGGTCACCTGAAAAGGTGCTCCAAGTCACTATTGATCAGAGAAATGCAAATTAAGACAACTCTGAGATACCACTACACACCTGTCAGATTGGCTAAAATGACAGGAAATGATAATGATAACTGTTGGAGGGGATATGGGAAAACTGGGACACTGATACATTG
>JAJPUD010004735.1:56800-70821 GCA_023553655.1 Myrmecobius fasciatus | reverse complement strand
GACTTGCATGAACTGATGCTGAGTGAAACGAGCAGAACCAGGAGATCATCATGCACAGCAACAACAGTATTACATGATGATCAATTCTGATGGACATGGCTCTCTGCAATAAAGAATTGTCTCAAACCAGTTCCAGATGTTCACTGAAGAAAACCATATACACCCAGAAAGAGGGACATGAAATATGGACCACAACGTAACATTTTCATGATCTCTATTGACATTTGCTTGCATTGTGTTGCCTTTCTCTGATTCTTTTTTTTTCTTGTAGATAGGATTTTTCTTGCATAACTTCTCAAGCATTTCAACATTATTAACATGTAGTGGACTTCCTGCCATCTAGGGGAGGGGAGGGGACTGGGGGTAAAATTTGTATTGGAAAGCTTTGTAAAGATCAAGGTTGGAGAACTACCCATACATATGTTATACAAATAAAAAGCTTAAAATAAAAAAAAAGAAATCACAATCATATCACATTCATATGTGTTCAAATTTCCAAGCTTAAAAAAAAAAGAAAGATCAGAGGAACATATGAGAAGGAGACTGTTTTCAAGGAGTTCAGAAAAAAGGGAAAGTGAGGAAGCAGATGTATGTATGGACATATTTTGCAAAAAGATTAACTTGGAAGGGAAGAATACAGTGAAGCCATGATAGTTAGATGGGGATGAGGATCAGGGAAGACTTTTTAAGATCTAAAGGAACTGAGCATGTTTGTAAACTGAGAAAAGGCAGGAAAGATTAAAGATGAAAAGGGATATAAATGATGGTATTAGGTTTTGGAGTAGTTTAGAGAGAATGGGATCCATAACACAAGAAGGATTATCTTTAATGAGTAGAATTTTTACCAGTCTGGAAGAATTTGCAAAATGCTAATAATCATTTTATTGCCTTTAATGTACTTCCCAGAATTATCTCACTAATTAAAACACAGATGTCTCCCACCTTGAGGAAATAGTTACCCCCAAAAATATGAATTTATCAAATCCATTAAATAGGTGAGAATTATTTATATGACAAGATAGAAAAGAGATAATGTTAGAATGAAATGTTTCAAACCACTTCCAATTGTTCAGTGAAGAAAGCCATATACACCCAGAGAGAGGGATGTGAAATGTGGACCACAACATGACATTTTCATGCTCTCGATTGATGTTTGCTTACGTTGTGTTTCCTTTATCTGATATTTCTTTCTTGTAGATATGACTTTTCTTGCACAACAATGATAAGTGTGGAAATATGTATACATATATTCAATTTGTCAAGTGTAGTGGATATCCTGCCATCTAGGGGAGGGATGGGAAGTGGGGGGGGGAAATTTGTAACAGAAAGCTTTGTAAGGGTTAATGTTGAAGAATTACTCATACATATGTTTTGCAAATAAAAAAAATAAAATTAAAAAAAACCTGCAAAAAAAAAGAGAGAAAGAGATAATGTTAGGCAGGTCCTGTCATCTCTTTGCAACCTTTCAGGGAATGATTTTAGTTATCTCACAAGACAAGCATTTTTTTTTTTTTTTTTTTTTTTTTTTTTTGCTGAGGCAGTTGAGGTTAAGTGACTTGCCCAAGGTCACACAGCTAGGGAATGTTAAGTGTCTGAGATCATATTTGAACTCAGGTCTTCCTGACTTCAGGGCTGGTGCTCTATCCACTCTGCCACCTAGCTGCCCCAAGACAAACATTTTTTCAAAGACATGTTTCTCTTAATAGAGAGATGATCTTCTCCGGACTCCCTTGAATTCTAGTGCCTTCCCCTCTGTTGATTATTTCTAATTGATCCTCTATATAGCATGTTTGTGCATAGTTATTTGCATGTTATTTCCCCACATTAGATTGTTTTAGTGTTTTTAGTCTTTCTTTGTATCTCCAGTGTTTAACATATTACCTGGCATACAGTAGGTGCTTAATAAATGTTTATTAACTGACTGCATCAAGGAGAAGATTTCAAACATGAAGCTAGCTTGCACAAAAGAACCTTACCTTTTAAACATCCTTGTCTGGTCATATGCCTGAAGCTTTCTGTGAAGAAGAAAAAAAAATCACATTTATGGAAGTATCTCACCTTTCAGGAGGATAAGGAAAGTATTTAAACTTTTTCCTGGTCTTTTTGTCATATATAGTAGAAAAAAAAAGGAAGAAGATTTGGAAATGATATAGTTAAGTTGTACAGATAAATCACCTGAATAATTCATACCAAGAAAACACTGAGGGGCCTGAATTTTCAAAATTAGCTATAAAAAATGATTTAAATGAACAAGATAATCACCATAGCACCACTTAATTTTATGCTGAGTACAGATGGTGAATATTTTAATCTTTCTAGGTCTCAAATGCAACATAGAAAAATTATCTCTATGCATAAGGTCAGACTAGAACTGGATTAAAATGGCATAAGCAGAGACCTTCTATGTGTAATGAGAAGGATCAGAAAACCCACACAGAAGCCAGAAGGATTACTTGCATGGGGTAACTGAGAATTTGTCCCAGGGTATTGATATTGGGGAAAGTGGAATTCCTGTCTACCTCGTTATCTGCTGTTGTCATGGATTTTTTCCATTTTCCCCTAACTTTTTAATGAGACCTCCTCAGTACATAAATAGTAACTTATTGAGGGCATTAAGCTACAATCACCCAACATCTCATTGCTATCATACCCCTCTCCAGAGCCCACTTCATATATCACCAAATTATAGCACTTCAGTATCTGATCATGTAGACTGCTTATATCATTCTGCTGGTCCAGGAGTCTACACCATATAAAACATTTGGCAACATCAACAATGCAGGATGCACAGGGATTCCTAGCAGGGGACTTTATTACTAAATTTGTACCAGATACCACATTACTAAATAAAGTTCTGAAAAAGACCAGGGGTTGCCAAACCTTTCCATCCATTTTCACTAGGGATCCATGGAACAGCTCTACTCCTTTCTGAATAAATATAATTTTATTTCAAATCATGGATGGAGACAGGAGAAATTCTTCCTTGACAACACTAAAGAGGAAGAACTATCCTTCATGGCAAAAGAATCATTTATTTTCCCAGACAAAAAAAAAACAAACAAAAATTTGAAAGCCTAGGGTGAAAAGTCACCTAGATGACTCATCAGTGAGTTGTAATGACAGCTTCCTCTGAAAAAAGGGCAGAACAAAGCCTTGGGCAGGATGTCATAAACACTGAGAAGACAAAAGGGCCTGGGTCAGAGAGACAAAGCATTTGATATGGAAAAGAATACTCAAGAAGAATATAAATTGGAAACTGTCATTTTGAAGTAAAATATAATATGGGTAGAAAGGGAAGGTGCTTGACTGTAATGTATAGAAATATTTTTAGCGATAACATTTTAATTATCTATTAAATGAGAAGCAAAATGCCATTTGGAGTAGAAGGCCAACCTTAGGGTCAGGAAGATCTGTGTTCAAGTGTTACCTGAGACACATGTTAGCATCGTGACAACTAATTAAGCCACTTATTTTCACTGTGCACTAGTCCATTATCTAGTGGTGTTCTGCATCAGTAGGAGAAGTTTAGTATAAGAATTTCTGCAGTAATGAAATTAAAATTAAACCCATGTTTAGAAGCTGGCAATTAACCTAGCTCTGCCCAGTTTCCTAGAAGATTTGTGAAAATTGCCATTCACATTTTGGGAAGAGATACATATATATATGTATACGTATATGCATATGTAAATGCATATATACATACATAGATATAAATAAAATTTCTTTTTAATATTTATTATTTTTTTAATTGAGTTTCAAATTCTCCTCCTCCCTACCACTCTTTTCACATACATTAAAAAAACAGGTAATAGGATATCAAGTATAAATGCAAAATCATGCAAAATATATTTCCATATTAACCATGTTGCAAAAAAAGCAAGAAAAATAAAGTGAAAAAGTATACTTCAATTTGCTGAGTTCATCAGGTGTTTCTCTGAAAGTAGATAGGATTGTTCATCATGAGTCCCTCAGAATTGTCCTAGATCATTGTGTTGATCAGTATAGGTAACTCTTTCAGAGTTTATTATCATTACAATATTGCTGTTACTATATACAATGTTCTCCTGTTTTTCCTCACTTCATTATGTATCCGTTCATATATGTCTTCCCAGGTGTTTTCTAAAAACCATCCTGCTCCTTATATCTTATAGCACAATTTTATTCCATCATGATCATATAGCACAACTTAATCATTAATTCCCCTATTATTGAGCATCCCCAGTTTGGGGCCTGATATCTACAGTACTGCTTTACGTTATGTTGCTTTGCCATTATTCTCAGTGTTAAGATATATGCATGTTCTATCCTTCACTCAGATTATTTGGGGAGGGGGCTAATGAGAGGGATAAAAACAATGATTTTATCAGTGTAGGAACTTCCATGTGACAACTCCTTCTCCCCCATGGGATCAGCCACTTAGAGAATAGTCTGGACACTTTGGGAAGTTCAGAGACTTGCCTATTGTCATGCAACTAAAAGTCAAAATTTGTGACTTGAATGCTAGGTCTTCCTGACTCTTAAGTTCAGTCCCCTGTCCACTATGAAATACTGTTTCTCTTGTATAGATATTAAATTCTTAGAAACTGCCTTCATAACTAGAGCCACAAAAATAAGATGACTTGGTAGAGACATAAAAAGTATGTAAATTATTCACTTATTAATCCCAGCATGTTATGCCAATAGGAAGGATGAGCAGTGCAAAATTTTATATTCTAGCTAAGGTACATATCAACTACTGGTAGTTGCGTTAATAACTTCTCTTTTTTTATCCTTTTTCCCTCTAAGCATCCCATCTTTTAGATAAAATATAACATATTTCTTTCCCTGACTTTATGAATGCTTTGTCATATTACAAAGCTTCACTATAGTAATCACCCCTGGAACCAGTGGTCAAGTGAGAGCATGGATTACTGGGAACATCAGGACTGGTGCTATTGAATTGGCTGTATGCGGATGATTTGCAGGAATTCACAGAGAATTCATTATAGGAAAACATGCTGTGTGTTGAGTGCAGATACCAGGAACCATGGTAAACATAGTAGAAAAAAGAGCATGAATGGCACTATAATAGTTGATAGAGACAAGGCAGAGCTGCTAAACTCTTTCTTGAAATATTTTTTCTGGCAGAGAAAATAATCTTTCAGACAAAAAAGGTAGAACAGAGATGGCTAATGGGAGGTAGATACCCACAATAAGTAGAAAGATCATAAGGGAATACTTAATTACCTTTGAAAAGTTCAGTTCACAAGGCCAGGAAAAACACTTTCAAACTGTACAAAAAAGGATAGACAGATGTGATTGCTGAGCTATCATTAGTGATGTTTGAAAAATCATGAATAATGAAAAGGGTACCATAAAATTTGAGAAAGGTAAATATCTCATTAAAAAGAAAGAAAGCAAAAGGAATGGAGTCTTCAGAGTTTAGGTGAATAAGAATGATCACAAACTGGCAGTTATAGAAAGTGTTATTTAAGAGATTAATGAGCATAGAGAAAAGGAAGCAGCAATCACAAAAAAACAACATAGTTTCATCAAAAGAAGATCATGTTGCCTTTGACATATACTGATTATGTGACCTTTCCCCCCCAAGTAATTTGGTATTGATATTGGATTTAGTACTATATTGTCCTTAAATTCCTTACCATTAAAATGAAATCAATGGCCTAAGCCAGAGAAAAAAAATAAAATTTCTACCAATAAACACAAAGATAAAAAAATTACTATTTCTTGGGATCCCTGATTTGGGGTTTCTTTGGTTAGACGTGTTTCAGGAATTTAGTTGCAGGAAACAAGAGGTCCACATGAAGGAGCATCCTATGTATGTCTCTATTCAACATTAAATCAATATTTTTTAAAGCCTGATCTGATGGTCAGAGAGATGACTTCTCTTAGGAAAACAATGGATATAAAGTTTCCCTTCACACAATCAGAAGAACATGATTGGATGATAAATGTAAAGCAAAGGAAAACTATTGCTAATGAAGGGCTTCAGAAGAGATAGATCAGAATCCACTGAGAGGTGATTCATAGCATCAAAAAATATTTAAAAAGAAGGGAGGACAAAAAATACATCAAAACACCTTGCTAGCAGGTTCCAGCTTCCTGACAACTTCCAGTGAAGTGACTTCCTTTTAATCATCTTGCACTTACAAGCAAAATAATGAATGAATAATGTGTTTGAGTCTCCCTTGGCCTTCATGTGTTATTCAGTGACTCATTTATTTCTGATGCAGACCAAGTATTATCTAGTTAGTCCACTGCCACTTTGAAAATCTGCTATTACCTGTAGGGTTATCAGGAAGAAGTTTAGATGTATGACAGGCCATCATGGATGGCTAGTCTGGTATTGGTGTTAGTGTATGCTAGAGTGCACTCATAATTAAAAGGAGGTATAATATACCTGGACTCGGTGCCATTAAAATTAAACAAAATTTATTCAACTAATACATGCATGTAACACAAAGACAAAACTAAATTAACCTGTGCCCATAAGGTGCTTCCATCTTATTTGAGGAAGGAAGTAATATGATATTTATAATAATAATTGAAGAGGCAAAAATAATAACTAGGGGGCATCAGGATAGACAAGAACATCAAGGGAATGAATGAAAAAATTAAAATATAGAGGGCTTATCATTTTCATATCTCAAACTATATTATAAAGCAGCAACCATCAAAACTCCCCAGAAATGGCTAAGAAATCGAGTGATGGATCAGTAAAATAGATTAAGTACATGAGATACAATAGTAAATGACCATAGTAATCTAGTCTTTTATGAATTCAAAGATTCCAATTTCTGGGATAAGAACTCACTTTTTGACAAAAACTTCTGGGCAAAAAAAGGAAATACTATGGCAGAAAGTAGGAATAGACCATTATCTTCACCATATATGAAGATTAGGTCAAAATCAGGCATACAATGTAGACATAATGGATGATAAATTAAGCAGATTAAGAGAGCAAAAAATAATTTACCCATCAGCTCTAGAAAGAAGGAAAAAAATTAAAAAAAATAGGGAACATTACAAAATGTAAGATAATTTTGATTATATTGAAATTTTAAAAGGAAAGCAAAAAGCTGAGAAACAATCTTTATAGCAAGTGTCTCTAATAAAGGCCTTATTTCTCAAATATATAGAGAATTGAGTCAATAATTTAAGAATACATGTAATTTCTCAATTGATAAATGGTGAAAGAATGTAAACAGGCAGTTTTCAGATAAAGAAATCAAAGCTATCTTTAGTTATATGAAGAAGTGCTCTATATCACTTTTGATTAAAGAAATGCAAATTAAAACAACTCTGAGAGATAGTCTCACACACATAAGACTGGCTAATAAAACAGAAGAAGCAAATGATAATGCTAGACAGGATGCATGAAAACGGAGGAACTAAGGTGCTTTTGGTGGAGATGTGAACTAATCTAACAATTCTGGAGAGCAATTTGGAATTATGCCCAAAGGACAATCAAATTGTGTAATCCTTTGATCCAGCAACACCACTATTGGTCTGTATCCCAAAGAGATCCTAAGAAAGGGGCAAAGATATACATGCACCAAAAATATTTATGACACTTTGTGATGACAAAGAATTAGAAATTGAGGGTATGCCCACAAATCAGGAATAGTATATGAATGCAATGAAATACTATTGTGGTATGAGAAATAATGAACAAAAAGACTTCAGGAAAACCTCATTAACAGTTACATGAAATGTTACAAAGAGAAATGAACAGAATGAAGAGTACACAGTACTCTTATTTCTTGTACACAATAACACTAACATGTGATGATTAACTATAAATGACTTAGCTTTTCTATGCAATTCAATGATCCAAGACAATTCCAAAGACTTCATGACGAAAAATGCTATTCACATCCAGAGAAAGAACTGATGGACTCTGAATGCAAATCAAAGGATAGTATTTTCACTTTTGGGGGATTTTTAAAATTTTGTTTTGTTTCTTTTTTCACAACATGACTACCATAAAAATATTTTTATCGACTTTTTTATCATAACCTATAACAAATTGCTTACTATTTTAGGAAGAGGATAAGAGATGGAGGGAAGAAAAAAAATGGAACTCAAAATTTTATAAAAATGAATATTAAAAATTATCTTTACATATAATTGGAAGAGTAAAATACTATTATAAAAAAACAGCATGAGTTCATGAAAAGTAGTAGTATGAAAGGAGCAATTTGGTGGCATGGTGGTTAGAGTAATTGGCTTAGAGTCAGGAAGACTCAACTTCCTAAATTCAAATCTGACTTCAGACATTTACTGACTATGTGACCCTGGATAAGTCAGTTAATCACATTTGCCTCAGTTTCCTCATTTATGAAATGAGCTGGAAGATGAAATTGCAAACCATCTTTGCAATTAAAACCCCAAGCTGAGTCACAAAGTGTTAACACGATTAAAAATGACTGAACAACAATAAAACTAATATGATCTAAGACTGGAAGGATAGTAATAGCCATTTGTGGAGATTAAATGGCCCATTAAAGAGTTTGTTTTTTTATCCATTAGGGAATGGTATGCCACTGGAAAAAAAAAAATTTAAGCAAGGGAATGTCAGTCATACCTGATTTTTTTGTTCTTTTTTTTTGGGGGGGGAGGGAGGAAATAAGGGTTAAGTGATTTGTTCAAGGACACACAGCTATTAAGTTTTTGAGGCTGGATTTGAACTCATATCCTTTTGACTCCATAGATTCATCAAGGGTCCAACATAAAAAGTTGATCCCCATCAGTATGTCTGATCTTCCAGAGAACATTTAAGGGTAAAATTGGGAGGAATATTAGATAGAGTGAAAAAAAGTAATGACAAGCTATTCTCTCTAACAAGGATAGCAAAACTGTAACTGACCTCTAATATAACAATTAAGAATATAATTCATAAATAAGATGAAATAATATTAAAGAAAAGAAAGAAAAGGGAAGAAATAGAATCAAAGTCTAAACCAAGGAGGAATGTACTGTTATCATCACATTTTTTAGGGTACCAAGGCATGGTTCTCAATAGATCTGAAAAATAGGATACTAAATACCTGAAAAAAATGTATTTAATTATTACCAAAAATCTAAGAAAATATCTTTAATTATTGGCCATCTTTAAAAAATGTTCATGAAAATAATTTATTTTTAAGGTCAAGCTCTACTCCTGGGGTAAAGAGGGAGATGTCCCAAGCTTCCTGGGTAGCTCTGAGCCTTGGCTTTGAGCACAGGAGCCCCTTGTATTTGCAGGGGATAGCTTTGCCTGCTCTTTTAGGGAAACAGCCTGATTTCCTAGAGTTGGCTTTCTGAGCTGGGACCGATTTGCTTTTTTTATTGAGCCAGGACTGAGGGTCTTAGCTTGCTGATTGGCTGTGATTAAGAACCTTTCATTGGATTTCCCACAGTCTGTCTGAGCTGAGCTGAACACCCTTTTCACTCCAATGAGTCTGACCTTTCTTGAAGTTTTTTCAGTCTATGTTGAGCTGGAGAGTGGTTTCATTCTATCAGACTCCGTTCAGAGGCTTGGTTTCATGTGGTTCTCGAGGGAAATTGGGAGAGTTCGAGCAGCTTCCTGACTTCACTGTGCCATCTTGGCTCCAGTGAGAATAATTTATTTATATATTGGGGGCATCTTTTTTATTCATAATCAGATTTGTTTAAAAACTTTCCCTGGATTTCTTTCTAAAGAAACAAAGAAATAAAAACATTTTGATGCATTTTGTCTTTATATTGTTATTATTTTCTGTAGGGAGTGTGAGATATTTGCTAGCTGAAATATAGTCCCAAAACAATTTGGCTTTGATATCTAGAAGGTAATCACTAATGTCATTCCATAAAGTTCTGTTCTCTATTTCACTCTGAAAAATTTGAACAATATATTTAATGAATATAAGAAGATAATGAGCATCATATCTATATATCAGAACACTGAAGAAAATGGCTAATGTATTGAATGGTAAAAATCATAAGGCAATAAAAATATCTTAGTAGACTTAGTCATGGACCAAAATCATCAACTTGAAATTTAACTAGGATCCCACATTTAGATTTTCTAAAAATCAATTTCATGACAATTGAGTTGGAGATTTTGAATAACAATACAAAAGAAATTTCAAGATTTTAGTTGACTACTAAGTCAAAAATGATCCAAAGGTATGTTATGGCTAGTAAAAATAAATTACTGAATGGCCCTGAACCAAAATAAAACAAAAAGAAAATATTTTAGTCTTAAAAAGCTTTTAGCTTAACTGCTTCAAGCTAAACATAGTCATGCCTTTGGTTTCCCTAATTCTCCTAAAAGAACTAGGACTAAAAGATATTTAGCTCCTGAAATCCTAGATTCCAACTCTATTTGTGTCTTCCTTCCTAATATGGAAGAAAGGCATAATACTTTATTCTTGCTCTGTTGTTTTTCAAATGATATGAATTGTATCTTTCATGAATGTAGGCAATAGAGTTCTAAAAAATGTCTATCTCTTGCTAAATCTTAAAGCAAAAAGATACATAATTCCTAAAGGGGAATTCCTATTTCCCCCAACCAACTCTCCCTATCCTTCTGAGATGCTACCAGATTCTTTGTTTTATATCTCTGACCTTGCTAGACTATTCTCATCCACCCTCCCCTACTAATTTTTTACATTTTAATAGGAATTTTTAAAAAAAAATGTTAACTGTCTAAACACTTCTCAGCCTCACTATAGCTTCAGGGCTTGGGAGAGAATAATGTTAAGCTCCGAATTCTGATTGTCCAGTAATATTTCTTTTCATTTGTAACTTGGTTAATAAAAAATACAATTGCAATGTTGTTTTTCCCCAAATCATGTTTTCTCAGAACCAATTAATAATTTAAGGAGTGGTACAATTGTATTGATAATGACAGTATGTGTACCCAATGATATACTCAAATGTAGCCAATGGACTACAGCCCAGCCAAACCATTTAGTATGGTTAGTCATTAACTGTCACAACAATGAATATAGATTGCATCCCTTGGTAAATTATATGGATTATAAACACATGGAAGACAAGGGGCATATGGACCTTCCATTGTGAAGAAATTTCTTTGGTATGGTAGGGAATGTCCCAAGAATGCAGTCTGGTACCCTTTAATAAAATATAGTTTCCTTCCTTATCTCTTTTGATTAGATCTATCTTGGCTTTTACTTGATCTGAGATAAGGATTGCTACCCCTGTTTTTTTTTTTTTTTTGTTCACCTGAAGCACATAATAGGTTCTGCTCCAGCCTTTTACCTTCATCCTATAATGTGTCACTATGTTTTAGATGTGTTTCTTGTAGACAACATATTGTGGGATTCTGGTTTTTAATCCAGTCTGCTATCTGCTTCCGCTTTATGGGAGAGTTCATCCCATTCACATTCACAGTTAGAATAATTAATTCTTTATTTCCTGCCATCTTATTTATCCAAGTTATGTTTTTCCCTTTCCTTTCCCCTTTCTCCCTTCCCCCCTCCTCAGTACTTTGTTTTTGATGACCCCCTCCCCCATACAATCCTTCACCCTTTAGACCCCCTCCCCCTGTTTTTACTACTCTCCCCTGACTTCTATTTTCCCTTCTATTAGTTTACCCCTTTCTTTTCCTCTTTTCCCTCCCACTTCCCTCTAGGAACAGACAAGTTTCTATGTGAAATGAAGTGTCTGATATACAATTTTAGAGCCCAACCTGATGAGAGTAAGATTTACACAATGCTCATCTCCCTCCCCTCTTTCTCTCAATTATATTAGGTTTTCTTTGCCTCTTCAAGTGATTTTACCTTGTTTTTACCTCCTTTTTTTTAGATCTTATTTTACCACTTTTCCCCTCTTTTCCCCAGTATAACCTTTCCCCATCTAGTTTTCTTTTTCATATTATCAAAGTAATATCTAGTTAATTATACCCCCAAACTTTAAGTATCACCATAGTAGAAATAAAGTTCTCAAGAGTTCTTTCCTTTTTACCTTTTTATGCTTCTCTTGAGTTCTGTGTTTGGAGGTCGAATTTTTTGTTCAGATCTGGTCTTTTTATTAGAAATAGGTGAAATTCACCTATATCATTGAATGACCATCTTCTTCCCTGGAGGATAATGCTCATTCTAGCTGGACAGGTTATTCTTGGCTGTAATCCAAGTTCCTTTGCCCTTCGGAATATCTGGTTTCAGGCCCTTTGATCCTTCAATGTGGAGGCTGACAGATCATGTGTGATTCTAATTATTGATCCTTGGTATTTGAATTGTTTCTTTCTAGCTGCTAGCAGAATATTTTCCTTGGTGATATAGTCCTGAAATTTAGCCACAATATTCCTTGGGGTTTTAATTTTGGGGTCTCTTTCAGGAGGTGATCGGTGGATTCTTACAATGGTGATTTTGCCTTCTGATTCTACAATCTCAGGGCAGTTTTCTTTCAGGATTTCCTGGAAGATAGTGTTTAGATTCTTTTTTTCATCATGGCTTTCAGGAAGTCCAATAATCCTTAGATTGTCTCTCCTAGATCTATTTTCCAAGTCAGTTGTTTTTCCTAGGAGATATTTCATATTTTCTTCTAATTTTTCATTTTTTTGTTTTTGTTTGACTGATTCTTGAAGTCTTATTGAGTCATTTACTTGCATTTGTTCAATTCTTATTTTTAAAGTGTTCTTTTCTTCACTTACCTTTTTAAGTTCCTTTTGTAACTGGCCAATTGAATTTTTTTGTTCATTGCACTCTTTTTCCACTTCACTAATTTTATTTTTCAATAAATTGGTGTCTTTTTCATATCTCTTTTGCAGGGTATCATATCCTTCTTGCAAGATATTGTATCCTTCTTGTACTGATTTCAGTTTATTTTCCCATTTATCCTCCAGTTCTCTTATGAGGTTCTTTATGCAATCTTCCAGAAAAGCCTTTTGAAAAGGGGACCAGTGATTGTCCTTAATAACTTCCTCTGGAGTTTTGTCTAAAGGAACCTCAGGATCTGGGGTCAGCCCTTCATTCTCTCGATAAAAGCTGTGTATGGTGAAAGCTCTCTTTTGCTTCTTCATTTTTTTTTAGACAGCGTGGATGTCTCTTTAAGGTTTGGAAAAACGGTGGCTGAAGTTCTTTGCCCTGGGGCAATTTGGCGAATTAATTTAATGTGCTGGGCCGGTGGGGGCTATGACTAAGTTGGAATTACTCCTTAAACAAGGCAAGTCTGCCAGAACACCTGCCCCCAATCAGGGCAGAGTATCCCAAGTGCCTCAGATAAACTCCAGGTGTTTGGAGTTTGGAGTTTGGAGTTTCTGCCACACTGAGCTGAGTCCCACCCTCACTTCTGGCCTACAATGAGTCCACTATTTATCCCTCTGTCCGAGTTAGAAAAACCTGATGTGAAGTTCGTTAGAGATATCTGTAAGCAGTGTCCAAATATTTCTGGATTCGTTGACTTGAAGATCAATTCAGAGTTTTATTTTATTGTTGATTTGAGAGTAGATCAGAGGAGGAGGACACAGAGAGTCACGTTTTCACTCCGCCATCTTGCCTCCCGATCTTCAAGAATGCAGTCTGGAAAAGAGTACAGGCAGACCTGAAACACAGACATCAGTGATCTACAAGTCATAGTGACAAAAGCTTACAACTATCTTAAAGAGTCAAGAATAAGGTTAAATTAAGTGGCATAAATAAAATCATGAAGAGTGGAAAGAATGATTTTGTGTTTCAGATAACCAAGTTGTTTCTATGTCCTGATTAATGATCCATAAAAACAATTTTGTTGCTACAGCCAATTCTATACAATGAATAATTCTGTTTAACAGTGCTTTGTCGAGTTTCTATCCTAGTAACAGAAATTATAAAGAAAAGAATTATATTTTTGCACTGAGGTAGAGGAAAAAGGCAATAAGCTATTTCCCTTCTTCCTTCAAGTAGTAATTAACTTTCAACTGTCCTCTCTTCTCCTCATTTTGTATGTCATACACACCTGAACCAAACTCACTTAAACTGTATCTCTTTCTAAAGCATCCACAACAAAATATATATATATATATATATATATATATATATATATATATATATATA
>JAJPUD010004735.1:43846-56700 GCA_023553655.1 Myrmecobius fasciatus | reverse complement strand
CACATATATACATATATATATATACACACATATATATATATGTAATTGTAAGCAAGCCATGTTATTAGAAGAGAAAGGAGATAGAAGATTGTTACATTTAGATTATCTTTTCTCATCTTCTCAGGAGTTCAAAAGCCCTTCTTTGTACTTGATAACTAATTTCACACAGAAAAATTGGGCATGAACTCTATTTACTCTCAAGCCCTCCAAACAAAGAATATGATTTCTAGTTATTAACTCATCTGAACAAAGTTCCAAAGAGCTTGGAGGAGGATTCTTAGATAATGTTTTCTATAGAAGTTTTTATTGCTGTGTTCTTTTTCCCATGAGAGGATAAGCAAATAGCCAATATGCCTTCATTCTTCCAAGGATAGGAACTGGGGTTGTGATTTCATTAGTATTATTGGGATCCACTGGGTAAGGAAACTCTCTTTCTCAATGTAGGCTGACACCATCTCTGCAACATAGTAGTCTAGAGCATTGAAAAGTTAAGGAACCTGTCTAAGAGCACACAGTAAGTATGTGTTCAAATAGAAATTGGACCCACCTGTCTTCTCTCAGGCAACCTGTCTACTCACCATGTAACATTGTCTTGTATATTCTTTTAGTAAAAACGAATTGTTTACATTGTACCACAATTTTGTATTACTGCATTGAGATTTACTCATTTCATTTTCAACTTTATCCTATTTCTTCTTTTGTTGAACTCTCATTCACTTAATCTCAGTTCTTTGTCATGGATATGGCTCTAGTCTATGAATTGAATAATGTCCATTAATACTCAGCAAATCAGAAATCTATATTGAAATTTCTTTATTGAAATTTCTTTATTAACTTAGGACTTTGTCCATGTAATACTCCTGTCTACATTATATACCCATGACATTGAAAAGAGTCAGTTTTTATATATTCATTAAAAATGAAATATAAACAAATTTTCTTGCCAATAATCATTTTGGCATGGCAAAATCCATGAATATAATGACTATCTCATATGCAAATACACATGTGGAGATATATGTATGCTTACTATTTGAAGTAGAGAAAGGAATGCTACCCACTTATTCATCCACTAGTCATTGATAGGCATTAGGCAGTTGAAAATCTAAAACCATAAATTATACAAAAAGGGGAGAAAATCCATAACTGCCAATCCAAATGTGTATTAATATTTATTTCTCCTTTAGATAACCATTAGTATAGATTACTTTGAATTGATGTCTCTCTATATATGTGCATTTGGTCTACATTACAACTTCTTAAATCCTCCTTCTTAATTATTCAATGCTAACCTTTGTGGTTTTAAAGAGAAAAGCACTATTCTAAATATGCATCTTCTTTTCATCCTTCCATCTAGTAATAATCTTTTGTTATCCGTGAACTTGCATTTTTCCTCTCTCTTTTACATGGAAATCTGAATTTCTTTCTGTTCTTCCCAAAGCCTTGTCATCTTGCTTTCAAGCTCCTTGGCTTTCTTGATGCTTTCCCATCTCATTCTCTTTGATCAAATGATTAAAACATATCTTAAAAAGGCTATCTTTTGATGAAATTAAAACTATTTCTAGTCATATGAAAAGGTGCTCCAACTCACTATTGATCAGAGAAATGCAAATTAAGACAACTCTGAGGTACCACTACACACCTGTCAAACTGACTAAGATGACAGGAAAAGATAATGATGAGTTCTGTAGGGGATATGGGAAAACTGAGACACTGATACATTGTTGGTGGAACTGTGAACAGATCCAACCATTCTGGAGAGCAATTTGGAACTATGCTCCAAAAGTTATCAAACTGTGCATACCTTTTGACCCAGCAGTGTTTCTATTGGGCTTATATCCCCAAGAGATCTTAAAGGAAGGAAAGAGACCCACATGTGCAAAAATGTTTGTGGCAGCCCTTTTTGTAGTGGCTAGAAACTGGAAACTGAAGGGATGCCCATCAATTGGAGGTTCGCTGAATAAATTATGGTATATGAATGTCATGGAATATTATTGTTCTGTAAGAAACGACCAGCAGGATGATTTCAGAGAGGCCTGGAGAGACTTGCATGAACTGATCTGAGTGAAATGAGCAGAACCAGGAGATCATTATACACAACAACAACAAGACTATACAATGATCAATTCTGATGGACATGGTTCTTCAACAATGAGATGTTTCAAACCAGTTCCAATTGTTCAGTGATGAAGAAAGCCATATACATGGAGGGAGAGGACTGTGGGATCTGAACATTTTCACACTCTCTATTGATGTTTGCTTGCATTTTCCTTCTCAGTTTTTTTTCCTGTAGATCCGATTTTTCTTGTACAGCAAGATAACTATGAATATGTATACATATATTTGATTTGTCATGTATTTTAACATAATTAACATGTAGTAGACTTCCTGCCATCTAGGGGAGGGAGTGGGGGGAAGGAGGGAAAAATTTGTAACAGAAAGCTTTGCAAGGGTTAATGTTGAAAAATTACCCATGCATATGTTTGGCAAATAAAAAAACTTTAATTTAAAAAAAGGCTCTCTTTTTTTCACCTTTTAAACTTATCATATGTGCCTCTTCATCTTCCTGGTAATATTTCTATAAGAGAAGATTGCTTTGAGATTAATAAAAAAAAATTAGTTTTAGGGTTTTTTAAAAGGCATTTTCATGATAGAGTGCAGATCTTGAAGTAGAGAAAAAACAGAGTTCAATTTTTGCATCTGAATGCCTACTATCTGTATGACCATGAACAACTCATTTAATCTCTTTGGGTTTCAGATTTCTTATCTGTCAAATTGAAGATAATATGTTTAACAACTTTTCTCACAGGATTAATAGGAAATTCTAAAGAAGAAATGTATATAAAAACTTTGGACACATTACTAAATATTTATTAATTACTTTAGGTTTTTTGCAGTCATTTAAATAATATTTAAGATGGTAGTATTTATAAGACTATGTGCTTTCAAATGGAAGTCATCAAAATTCCAAATTAAAAATATATATATATATATATATATTGTTGAAAAGCGTGTTGAAATATAAGAAAAAGAAAGTATTAGACAAGAGGGCAAAACAATACTGCCCAGCTTCAGTTGCCTTTCAAGTTCTTTTAACCTACAAGAGCTGCAACTTTACTTAAGACACCCCAAAATCTAGTGTGGGAAACATCTTCAAGTTGATTTTCCTTTGAAATGGTTTTAGTTAACCATTATTCATTTTCCTTACTCTGAATTAGATTACTGTCATTCATTCACTCTGGTGTTACACCCACCAGTGTAAGTAAGGTTAATGGTATCATTGTCACCCAATACATGATTGGTGTTTATTTAATTTGTCCTTTGTTTGCAAGCTCAAAGAGGCGAGATGATGGATGTTATATAAAATGGAAAAGATTGATTGGACATTCTCAGCCTTCCTAACACGAGTAGAGTTGTTTGTCAAATCATGACACAAGCACTGCAGACTTCTTAGTGAAACAGGGACCAATAATTTCCATTTCATTCAAAGCAGATGCAGCAGGTCATTGGTATAAGGCATTGACTTACTTACCAGCTTTACATCCCATCTGAGGTTTGGTTTGTACCAGCTAAATTTGGTCAGCAGATGGCAATGAGTATCTGAGAAGAAAGAAAAGTGGTTGTTTGCATTGGGAAAGAAAAAAAAAATTGGGGAGGAGGCAGAGATAAGATCAATGAGGTCATATTGCCACAATTTAATGTTGACATTGTTAGATTATCTGGTTGCCCTCTGGTAAAAATATTTCTTAAAAAAAACCCTCTTATAAATGTCTCCAATCCCTAGAAAATCATTTTCCCCATCTCTTCATCCCTTCCCACTGAGCTCCATTCCACCTCTTTTCCAGAAAATTAAAAAAAAAAAAAAACTGTCATGGTTTCATGATGTGTCCAGGGTAGGAGAGAAAATTCTGATTCTGAGAGACCTAAAGTGAGCTTGGGGTGGAGTGAAGCCCAGCTGGATCATGTATTGGGACTGAGGTTCACCACCTTTGTATTAGTGTGCTATGGAACTGTGAGATATCAGGTTGCAGCGCTACTCCCCTGCTGGGTCCCGTCCTTCCAATAGTTTCTTCTTTTTCTGATCATCTTGGCTGTTCTGCATGCATCTGGCATTCCAGTCTGTTTCCTACTCCTGAAACAGGCCCCCCCTGAGAGGAGAGACAGCTAATTTAACCTGTGTGTCCTCATCTTGGCTCTTATCTGGCGGTTGCTATGGCAACTCCCAAGGCTCCCTGGCAGCATTCCTGACTGACCAGCCCTAGAAAGCCGTTCTGGGGTTGACAGCACTATATTTGGGGAAATTCTAATGGAACAACAGCTTGACCTACTTTTAATGCTTCACAATGAAAGGGCAGGGTCGTGACGTGTTCCTTAATAGAAAGTGATGATTACTGCTAGAAAGATGGGAAGACTGTAGGTGGTCTATAAGAAGGGGAGAGATGTCAGGGGAAATAAGCCATTTTTAATATTTGTTGAGTCCCAGCAAGCAAAAAAATGTTTAATGCAATAGTTGACCTGCCACAGGTAGCCTGAAAATCACAATGGGCGACAGAACAATTTTATGAAATACAAAATCAGTAAAGTTCTGAGATTAAATCTAAGGAACTATTACAAGAAATTTCAAATATTTCTCCAAAAAAAGGAGAAATTGTTTTATTCAAGGGAATGAAGATTACAAACAATCTAGACTTAAGACTTCTCTGTGCTCTCATATTTTAATTTTGTCTTACAAAGTATTTCCAAGTGGGTATTATACATTTTGATTCTTATTTACTTTCAAGTATTTCTTGTAGAAAAGAGAGAGGCAGAGATAGAGAAGGAGAGACAAAGAAAGAGACAGGGAGACAGAAATACGACAGAGACAGAGGGAGAGGCAGAGGGAAGGAGGGGGAGAGGAAAATGAGAGGGAAGAGGAGGGGGAGAGAGAGAAGGGAGAGAGATAGAGGTGGGGGAGAGAGGAAGAGACAGAGAATTTCCATCTCTTTATTACAATATTTCTTTTTTAAAATTTTATTTATTTAATTTTTATTTGCAAACCATATGTATGGGTAATTCTTCAACATTAACCCTTACAAAGCTTTCTGTTACAAATTTCCCCCCCCCACTCCCCACCCCTCCCCTAGATGGCAGGATATCCACTACATGTTAATTATGTTAAAATACTTGACAAATAGAACATATGTATACATATTTCCACACTTACCATTGTTGTGCAAGAAAAATCGTATCTGCAAGAAAGAACAATCAAATAAAGGAATCACAATGCAAGCAAACATCAATCGAGAGCGTGAGAATGTTATGTTGTGGTCCACATTTCACATCCCTCTCTCTGGGTATATATGGCTTTCTTCACTGAACAATTGGAAGTGGTTTGAAACATTTCATTGTTGAAGAGAGCAATGTCCATCAGGATTGATCATCATATAGTATTATTACAATATTTCTAAGGGCATATTTATGCAAGGTAATCATTATCTGAACCATCTTAAATGAAAAGAGTATTGGTTAATTTTTAGCATTATATTTAAAAATACATAATAAAAACTATTTCGGTACTAGGCAGACATAAGTTAAATAGGCTTCAGGGGATTTGCAATCCTTGTTGTTTATTAGTTTCTTATAACCAAATGATTCCTTGCTTATATCAAGAAAAGGACTTGGCTCAATTTATAGGCAACAAGAGATTGAGTGAAGGAAAAAGGAGGAAGAGAAAGAAGGAGGGAGGGAGAGAGGAAGGAAGGAAGGGAGGGAGGAAAGGAGGGAGAGATGGAAGCAGGGAGGGAGGGAGAGAGAAAGGACATTAATTTACAGCTTCAAGATTTTCAACATCCTTTATAAACAGAGGATATCATAATTCTATGAAGCAAGTGTTGAGAACTCCATGACAATGAAAATAATTTAAAAGGAATAATTTCAAGGTGGCTTTTTTTGAAAAATTTAAAGGATAGATAAGACAAATTAGTTTTGGATAGACTAGGCATAATAAATCATTATTTTTTTTATATACTATGATGGACAATGTGAGACCTATAAAAGAAAATAATGGTCCTCTGCCACCAAGAAGCTTAAAATCCAGTTGGTAAACAAAGACTTTTTTTACACATGAAAATAATTAGAACTTTTAAGTGATGTACCAGGTAGTTTTCCTGGGATGGAAGAAGAAAGATTCCACAATGAAAATATTTCTGGAATACTCAAAGTCTAGGGTTGGTTCTTAGAATAGGTAATTTCAACATCTCTTCCTCTATGACTCTGACTTGCAGTGATACCAGATCCCACCTATGCAGACCAAGACAAAATCTCACCATTTAATTTACTTTTCCACAGCACTTTATGGTTGGTAAAATTATCTTTTCATGATATACAAAATAGGTATTATTATCACCCCAAAACTTTCCCATGGTCACACACACAGGAAAAAACAGGACCAATGTTGAACTTGGATCCACTTAAATCGAAGTTCAGTGGTCTCTCCATGAACCAGGCTTTTCCCCAACTGAAGGCAAAGCACGGCATGTACCTATATGTTTACTGGGAAGTTAAGTATTACTAGTTTATATAATTAAATGGCATTTAGGGTCATAAAAATTAAGGAATTAAGCTGCCCCAGGCTCATCAATGCCAGGATTCCATCCCAGACCTTCTGGAACTGAATTCCATCATGTGTGAAGCAGAAGCAGTAATAGTCATATTGCTGACTTTTAAAGGTTGTTGTAATGAAAATGTTTTGTAAGATAAAAAGTTCTATACAAATGCAATGACAATAGTAATGAAGATAATGATAATAATGATGATGAAATTATTGTGCAGTCAAGACCATGTTCTGGACCCACAAAATCCTTAGCCACCCAGTGACCCTTTAACAATGATTTTCTTCCTAGGATTTTCTTCTCTTTCTAACACCTTGGTACTAAACCCCCTGTCCCTTTGGCTTTCTACAATTGACTTGATTAGTCATTACTAATAATCCTTTCATCTGCCCCTACAGTCTTACCAATTGGTGAGAAATGTCTCATTCTGATGTCAGAAAGCCAGAAAAGACACCCACACAGCATTTTCTTAATCCGCTTGGATCATTTCTTATTCATTATCTATATTTGTGTATTTAGCTGTAGGTTTGTATTAGATGTTAGAACTTGTAATGGCAAAGGTTACATCTTCTCTATGAGGTGGTGCTCTACCCCTTAGGAGATTTCAGGGCTTCAACAAATGACTCATTTCCTGTCTGGCAAGGATTTCTGGGTGTATTCTATGTAATCCTGTCTGGAAGGACATTTTTCACTAATAAATTAGGGAACATTTATGTTACAACATTTGTGAACTCCAGAAATATTTGAAAATGCATTTCAAAAGTTTTATAACTATCTTGGAGAGATGGGCAAGGAGGGCTATTTACATATACTCATAGGAAGTCACTGATCAGAACAATTCTCTATTACTATGGTTCTTCAACTCCTTTTGCTTAAAAAAAAAAGAAAAATATGGAAGTAAAGGCTAATTGAAGAACTCACCACATGGGGCAAGAAGAATTTAGCAACTTATCACTTTTGTCATAGACATAATATATTTTAAATGTCCTATTTAGTTTAATATTTAATGTTTTTATTTATTTTCTTCCAAATAATAGTAGTAATTGATATTTGTAGTATGCTTTAATGTTTCCAAAGGGCTTTACATTCATGGTATCACTTGATCCTTGGACCAGTCCTATAAGATACCTAGTAGAAGTGTTATTATCTGATTTGATAAGGATGAAACAGCCCAGTATCATTCAGTGCTTTGCCTCTAGCTACAAAGCTAGTCAATGTGGGAAGGAAGATTTGAACCTACATTTTGCTTAGTCCAAGTACAGTTGGTCTGGAAGTAATTGCAGAGTGGAAGATAGGCTCATTTATCCTTGCTTACATACATCACCCCTACTTGGGAATGTGCCTAGTATTTGACCCAGTGTAGGAAAAAAAAAAACACATTGCAAGTTAAACACTGAACTTGTTAGAATTTAAACCAAGAATTATTTGTACATGGACTACAGCTGCTACTTTGCTACAACTTTCTCTTCCTCTCAAAAAAAGAGTGGTTTCTTAGCTGTAACAGAAGTTCTGATTTGTATGGAGCAAATATCCAGCATTTGAAACATTTCCATGGCAAAGGCAGCCAGATGGAACAATTGCTAATGCTGAATCACCTTCTAACCTCTAATTCCAGGTAACTATCAACAAATCCTATTCATACAAATCAGTCAGGCTTATGTCTTAGTCTGTTAGAACTTTTTGAACCCAGAGGTTTGGACTAAGAAATTTGATGGCAGTAATGGATTTCCTCACCTTCTGACCTATGCATTATCCTTTTCTGTAGACTCTCATGTATTGTCTGTCTTAAATGATAAGAATCAACCCATCAGAGACCATCCATATGTGGCCTTTGGTTTGTGGAAACAATTATTAGACTATATCTATTTTTCTAATATTTCAGGAGTTCCAAACTTATGTTTTCAACGGCATACCGAATAACTCTGCCTGAATGTCATGACAATATCTCAAACTCAATATGTTCTAAACCTAATCCATCATTCTTCCCCATGTCCCATTGATTCTTTTGACTTCCCCATTTCAGTTACCCACAACACTATTCTTGCAAGCTCATATTTATTTTTGATTTATTGTTTTTCTTGAAATATACATTCAATCAATCATAAAAGTCCAATGAATTTATCACTTTAATATCTCTTGCCTCCTTTCCCTGTATTTCTTGTCTCTGAATCCTTAGTAGCTTCGATTTAAATCATTTGCAACAATCTTTTTGCCAATCCTCCCACCTTCAGTCTTTCTCCCTTCCCAAACTGTCTTAAAGAATACTACTAGATTAATCTCTATTCCAGTGTACACCTCTGATCTCCTCATTTTATCATGTTCTTAATCAAATCCCCAACTCTATATAAAAAAGTTCATTTAAATTTAATTCAACATATGTTTATTAAGTGCCTTATTATGTATAAGGCATTAGAGGCAATGAGAATCAATCTCTCAGTCAGGAAGACTTGGTTTCAAGTTCACTTCTAAACACATATTTTGTGACCTTGTCCAAATTACTTTACCTCTCAGTGCCCTAGGCAACTCTTTAAAACTCAAAGCTTCATAAGAATTTTCATCTGTCTTGGTGGAGGCAGTTACATCACCAGGCATTTCCTACCTTGATGAAATTTCATGGCTGTCTCCAAAATAATAATATCTTGTAATGACACTGGGTTTGGTTTGTGATATAAACAATAAAATTGAAAGTATTCTTTTACTGCTCACAAAGAGCTCTCATCCTATTGAGAAGATGAAACCCCACATAATTTGCATTAACTAAGTAATGTGACATACATATATACAATGTAAATTCAAAAGGGACAATTGTTTTCTGGGCCTTGACCTCTAATAATTGATTTTATATTTCTTGAGGTCAGGCATCATGTTTTATTCAGCTTTTTACCAGCATCTGGCTGAATGCCTGGCAAAGAATAGGACTGAGTAAATATTTGCTGAATTTAAGTGATTAAGATAATTTGGTTTTTGGAAGTTAAATAGTAAACTTGATAATTGGTTAAAATATCCAGAAACTGACAAAATAAAAAAAAGGTGGTATTGATTTTGTATTTGGGAGATCTCAAAAAAATTCCTCCAACTGGAGCATGAATGACCAGTTTCTAGGAGCCGCATAATTAACAAAATATGTTCAGCACCTGTGTACCAGTCTTCCTCTAAATCCCAGAGCTGTCAGCTGGAGATAGGTGAATTCAGTGACGCTGAACAGTGCTGATAGTGTCTGTCATTGGCCCAGAATTCACAAAGGTCCCTTTGTTTATCAGTTTATGTGGATGAATGTGGACATTCACAAGAGAATCAAGGACTTGAGGGAATCAAAGATTCTGCTTTTCATTTCAAGTATAAATTGCTGATAATCAGAGGCTATTGAGTTGAAAGGGAGTTTAGAAACCTTTAGTCCAATTTCCCTCCTTTTAAGGAAGGGAAGCACAATAAGGGACTAGCTTAAAATCTAAGTTATCATAGGTGGGATTCAAAACTTAGTCTTTCACCTTCAAATTCACTGCTTTTTGCACACCACATCTCCTGCATGCTCTAGCACCATAAATGAAAACGAAAAAAAATCTAAGAAAGATAGTAAATAACACCCAGATATAATTTACTATCTTTCTTAGATTTTTTACCTTTTCCTTTTTTTTCTTACTTGAGGTAATTAGGGTTAAGTGATTCATCCAGAGTCACACAACTAGTATTTGTCTGAGGCTAGATTTGAATTTGCTTTTTCCTGACTTTAAAACATGCTCTCTATTCACTGAGCCACCCAGGCTGTTCCTATTTGTTTTCTCTCTAAGGTTAAAACACAGATGCATATCCTGTCATATTTGATCAATAATATCATTACATGGTAGTGGGAGACTTCCTGAGTGGAGAGTATTTCCAACCTTGTAATAGTATGAAAACTTTTCTTAGTTCTAGATCCACACAATCATCTTCCTGTCTACCTAGCTTATTTTTCACAATAAGACACTCAAATTATATTTTCTCTCAATTCCAGGGTTGCTGCTCCCAGCTCTGTGCCTCCTGGCTAAGTCTGACGTCAGTGCCAAATGCATCATTGCTGTCGTCCTTCCAACCCTCTCTGTGGACCCACTGAGCCTGAATGAAATTGACTTCCTTATGAGCCAGATGGAAATTGCCTCCTGTTAGGTCTCTCTGATTCTTCCTCCAATAAGTCTATTCATAATAGTTTCAGCCCCAATATATTTTGGATGCATCTCTGTGACAAGGCTTAAACACTAAACATAAGTGCAAAATGATTTACTGAAGAAGGTGACATACAAGATTTTCCTTGCTGCACAAAGCAGATTGATTTCCCTCAGGTTCACTCTTCATCATTTCCATTCTCTCAAGCTCCCACTACCTTTATGAATTTGTAAGTAAAAGTAGGGATATTTAACTGAGTCGTAATGCTATCACTCTTTGAATTTAGCTTGGGGTTCTCTCAGAACTGCTCTTCTGCCCAATCCCTGCTCTTATGAAAACTATTTCTTTTCACAAATTCTAATTTTATGCACGAGCAGGTATAAATGTGGAGTATTATTTCCCCCAATCCCAAAATAAAAAGACTTTTTGTCTCCTCTTGACACTATGTCAGTGCCTGCAGTTCCTATCATTGAAGTCAATCTTTTGAAGGTATCATGGGTCCTTATAAAAAATGCTATTTGAGTGAAGCAATGCATTGTCTTTGTAAACCATTAACACTATAATACAAGTTACTTCAGACACTTATTAGCTATGAGACCCTGGGTTAATCACTTAACCCTGCTTGCTTCAGTTTTCTCATATGTAAAATGAGTTAGAGAAGCAAATGAAAATCACTCTAGTATCTTTTCCAAGAAAATCTACAAAGGAGTCATGAGTTTGGATATGACTGAAAAATTACTAAATTACAACAAAGAAAGCACATGGTTTCTCTGTCTTACTTGCCAGTCACCCAGAAAAGGGCCATGGAAATAGTATGTCATATGTCAATTTTCTTATGAGTAAAAAAAAAATTAAAATATGTCAACCAAGTCTACCAACACATTCAATGGTCCATACATGCTGTCCCCAATTTGGGCCAAGAGCGGGAAAAGGGGGTTTATTCTTACATCTTGTCTTCAAGTTCAAACTTAGTCATAATTATATAATGTTCACTTTCAAATTAGTTTTGTTCTTTCCATTTATGTTATGTATAATGTAATATTATATGTTGGAGTTTAGGTTTTGATTTTTTTTTGTCCTACTTATTTTATTTTGCTTCAGTTCAAATAAATCTTCTCTTGCTTCTCTCTATTCATTATATTCATCTTTCTTTTAATAGTACAGCAATATTCTATTACATTCACAGACCACAATTTCTTGAACCATTCCCCAAATGATATTCATCTATATTGTTATTTGCTACTACAGAAAAGTGCAATTGGAAGTCATTTTACATGATATTTAAAAAGCTATAACACAGGGCAGCTTCTAAAAAAAAATGTATGATTTTCTCCTTTACCTGTGTGTGACCCTGAGCAACTCCCAAATGCAATAAACCCATTATAAGTCAGTAGCATCAGCTAAGCAATTTAGTTTGAAATTGTTATTTCTAGGTTCTCAAAATATAATCTTGGATGATAAGGCAGTCTCAAAATGAACACCATATCAGAGATTCAACAAATCCTGTCTCAAAATGTCATTCTCATCACATACTCAGTCCTTCACCAAACACTTCTTATCACACATGGATTCCATGATTCCAAGCATAGTCATAAGACAGGAAGCACCCAGAGAATGGGTAGGTAAATTCTCTTTCTTTAGAGCAAAAATAGTTATGGTCACAAGTCAAGGAAATCTCAGCAGTACAAAGGCAGCTTTCCAATATCCTGGAGGTTCACTTGGGCCCTACTTTTACCAGTCAACAATCTAAACCACTGACCAATTTATTTTTTGTAAACACTTATTAAATATCTATTTTATCTTAAGGGTACCAGGTCAAAAGGAAAGTACTGCTCTATTGGAGTGTCCTTTCTACTGGGAGACATAGATACAACATGGATTGACTTCAAGGTTTGTTTTACTTTGCTTTGCTTTTGATCCATAACTATAATTCACTCCTTTTCTAAATGACCAATGGAAATAATTAGTTTTTTTCTTTTTTGAAATTAATGTTGCTTTTATTTATGTAATGAAAATACATTTCCATAATACAGCATAATAAAAATGATTGCACAAAACTGCAAATCTACAATTCCATTTAAATATACAGCAAAGTTATATACATTTCTTCTTTCTTTTTTTTTT
>JAJPUD010004735.1:30410-43746 GCA_023553655.1 Myrmecobius fasciatus | reverse complement strand
ATACATATATATATAATTAAGCTATACGTACTTCTATTTATCAGTTAGTTCTCTGGATTCAGACAGCATCTTTCTTCTTATGTGCTAGAGTAGAAGTACAAATTTGAGAGTTCAGAAGCTGGTAATTTGCACCACTCCCTATCTATACCCATATCTACTGGCTTGATTATTCCAAGTTCTGGGGAAGTCAGATCCCAAATTAGGGGTGGTACTGGGTTCCCCATTCTCACAATGATTTCATTCACTGATAATTACAGGAAAATATAAGGTTTATGCCTGGATCTCCCCAAAGGGGAAAGTAAAGGAATACTTAATGAATTATGTCAATCCTGTATGGAACAGAATGTTTATTTCTATCCAGAAAACAATGATAACAATAAAAAAGATATAAATACATCAACAAAATAATCTAAACTAGATTCAGTAACAAATTGTAATTATCAGTAAAATCAATTGGGAGGTTAATATCCAGCCGTTGGGGGATATAATACAATTTGTAGGGCTGCTAAATTTTTCAAGAATCATAATATTTATTGATAGACAAAAATATATAAAATGAAAGCATAAACATGATTTGATAAATTAAGTAGACTGAATTTCAATACTAGTTGTAAGAAAGATCGATTCATATTCTCACTAATTTTTGTTGTATACTCACAAAGTTCATTTCTCTCCAAAGACATTAATGATCCTTTAAAGCTGATCCATTTTGTGCAAGTAAATCACGTTTCTTTTAAAAAAGACTTCAGCACTTGCCCAGTTCAAAGATATTGAAATCTAACACCTAAAGCCCATTACTAGGAGGTAAAAATACAGACAATATATTATTATGGCAACAAACATTGATTACCATTAAGAATCCTCTGTAACAGCAAAATGATAATCAAATATTACAACGACTCAATGTTTACAATTAACTTTCCCCTTGCACTATTTGAACCAATACTTTTTTTTTATTGATCGTTTTCCTGTAGATACTTCCATTACCATCAGCCACTGTTTCTTTGGTGAATACTATTCCTCGTTGGAGGTCAGGTGGCGATAGAGTTGTGACACTTTTTACAACTCACAATATCACCATCATGAGGAATGGAAACACGAAAAAGAGACAGCCCCAACCTAAATACAGGCTTGCCTGAGCAAGTCATCTGCTCACAGCCATATGAGAACAGGTAGAGATAAAATAGCCATCATTCCTCCACTTGACTCCTCAGACAGGTTTGGATAATCCTGATGCTTCAAAAATAAAAGGAAAAGAAGAGTTCATAATGTTAAGAATCTCCTTTTTTATAATTATTGAATTAGGGGTCAACAATCAATTAGAAGACTCTTCATCTCCCTTTAAGTCATTCATGACAAGAAGCTAATTCTAAATATTGTCATGGTCATTTCTTTGTGACCATGTGTGGTAATGGGGTATATTCTTCTAGGTTAGGGAGGGAAGTATTTGATGAGATTTATATAATCTTCTTCTTACAGAACATATTAGGGTACTACTTTGACCACCATCATGTTGCTCTTATGCGTCAGAGACCCAGGGCTTATACAATAGATCTGACAAGATACAGAAATCTTACAAGATATTAGATATGTCATGCTGACTCTCACACTATATATGTAGAAAAGTAAATACAAGGCAATTTGAGGAGATAACGATTGCTAACAACTGGAGAGAGAAATGAAATGTTCAGAGAGGAGTTGGTACTAGAGTTGCACCTTAAATAAGTTAAATATTTTAAGATACAGTGGCAACTAGGGAGTCAATTCTAGGTATGAGAGATAGTTCATAAAAAGGAATCTTTTTTATTAAAGCTTTTTATTTGCAAAACATATGTATGGGTAATTCTTCAACATTAACCCTTACAAAGCTTTCTGTTACAATTTTCCCCCCAACTCCCCACCCCTCCCCTAGATGGCAGGAAGTCCACTACATGTTAATTATGTTAAAAAAAAAAACTTGACAAGTCGAATATATGTATGCATATTTCCACACTTATCATTGCTGTATAAGAAAAATTGTGTCTACAAGAAAAAAAAATCTGAGAAAGGAAACACAATGGAAACAAACATCAATAGAGAACATGAAAATGTTATGTTGTGGTCCACATTTCATATCCCTCTCTTTGGGTGTATATGGCCTTCTTCACTGAACAATTGGAACTGGTTTGAAATATTTCATTGTTGAAGAGATCCATGTCCATCAGAATTGATCATCATATAGTCTTCTTGTTGCCGTGTACAATGATCTCCTGGTTCTGCTCATTTCACTCAGCATCAGTTCATGCAAGTCTCTCCAGGCCTCTCTGAAATCATCCTGCTGGTCATTTCTTACAGAACAATAATATTCCATAACATCCATATACCATAATTTATTCAGCCATTCTCCAATTGATGGGCATCCATTCAGTTTCCAGTTTCTAGCCACTACAAAAAGGGTTGCCACAAACATTCTTGCCCATGTGGGTCCCTTTCCTCCTTTAAGATCTCTTTGGGATATAGGCCCAATAGAAACATTGCTGGGTCAAAGGGTATGCACAGTTTGATAACTTTTTGAGTGTATTCTCCAGAAGGGTTGGATCCATTCACAGTTCCACAAACAATGTATCAGTGTCCCAGTTTTCCCACAACCCCTCCAACATTCATGAAAAGGAATCTTGATGAAAGATGGAACAATAAATTTAAAGAACATCTAGCACGTCAGTCTGATTAGAATATAGAGTATATTAAATTTTATATTGAATTTCATTAAATGCCTTATTAAACCTTTTTAACAATGTAAAATAGTTTGAAAAGGTAAATTAAAGCAAGTGTCTTAAACACTAGATTAAGAAGTTTGATTTTTAATCTATTGACAATAAGGAACCACGTAAAGTATATAAACAAGAAAAAAATCATGTCAGATCTATGTTGCTGAAAGATTATTTGATAGCTGTGTGTGAAAGATGGACTATGATCCTTTGACCCAATGATACTACTACTTTACTTTACTTGCATAAACCCTAAATTTTTGTAGTATCAAGGAACTAGAAGGAAAGTGAATTGAGGAATATTTTGATAAATTATGGTATGTGAATATAACAAATATAATTTCATTTTAAAAAGTGATGAATATGAAGAGTTAAAAGAAAATTTAGGAAAAGGTGTTGGCTAATGAAGGGTGAAGTAAGTAGAGTAAGGAGAACAATGTACATGACTATATTAGCATGAAAGAAAGAAATACTGAAAAACTTCAGGACTCTGAATATTCATAACTTCAGAAGACAAATAGTGAAATAATCATCTTGCCTCTTGGCAAAAAGGTGGTGGGCTTCAGTGCAGAATTATACATACATTTTTAGACATGGTAAAAGTATTTATTGATTTGTTCTTCTTAACTACATTTACAAGAAAAAGTTATCTCCAGTATTTCACATGGTACCTAACATATAAAATGAACTTACTAAATGCTAGCTCACTTGACTTAATTTGGATTTGGGAAATGTCACCAGAGAAAGGAGTCATCTGAAAGTGACAATGGTTTTTGGGAAGAAAAAAAAACTTACAGAGAACATTAGTTAAAAACAAAACAAAACAAACAAACAAAACAGAGGGACAGTTGGTGGCGCAGTGGATAGAACACCAGCCCTGAAATCAGGAGAACCTGAGTTCAAATGTGGTCTCAGACACTTAACACTTCCTAGCTGTGTGACCCTGGGCAAGTCCAGTTGCCTTAGCCAAAATAAATAAATAAGTAAAAAAATTTAAAAAAGCCCTGAAGAGTGAGTTGAAAAGGGAAAAGAGAAAAATAGGGAGTAGAAGCTTTAATTAGAGATAAGAGGGTAGATTTTATGGAAATAGAATCACCAAGATTTGACCAATAATTGACTGAGGGAATAGGAAAAGAAAAGTATACAAGATGGCTTCAAAGTTCTAAATCTGGTTATGGGAAATTGGATGATGCCCTTCCCAAAAAGGATAAGTTCCATGTGGGACATTTCAATTTTGAAATACTGAAAAGACCTTAAGTTGGAACTCTCCAGTGTACAGTTGTTGCTGTAGGACTGAAGTTCTCACAAGGGAGTCAAGATAAATTTGGAACTTATCTTCATGGAGATGATAATTGAACCCATGGAAATTGATGAGATGCATTAAATTTACCAACATTGATAATGTTCCTTTCTCCTTATAAATAATCCAATGCCTATTCTCACTGCCTATAAAAGAAGAATCAGTTGTTGCAGATTGCGGGTAAAGTTACTGCCATTTACAGGTCTGGGAGTATGATTTCTATAGCACAAATAGGGTGTTATTGGCCTCTATTTCTTGAATTTATTCCATGAGCTTCTCATCTGCTTCTATCAGATTTTTCAGGGTACCTGGAAATGCAGCATTTTCCATGATATTTTAGTAGAATTGTCTTAACTGATTTCTAAAAACACATTCTTGTAGTGATTGGACAAAGTCTCAATCAATGTCAACAAACATTTATAAAGCATTTATTAAATGTCAGGCACTGTGTTAAATGCTGAGAGTACCAAAAAGACAGAAATAAATCCAGGGATGCCCCTTAAAGATTTACCTATTTTTCAGCCTTTAAGAGAATACTTATCCCTTACCATGTGAGAAAATCACCAAAAACTGCAAGAAGATGCAAAAAACATGGAGAAGTGACTCCTGGAAATCCACAATTTCTTCTGGCTATTTAGTTCTTTGGGAAGAAAGAAGAGACATACAAATATCAGGGAAATTTCAGGAAACCTGGACAACAGAGGCTCATTCCCTTGCCACAGAGGCTTACTGTGATCTTATTAGCAATCTGTGAACATTTCAAACAGCCTAAGCATTTAGCAAGATTAAGTAAATTTACCATCGCTGGTATGACACATCAGGGAAAAACCCCTGGCAATATCCAGAAGGTCACTCAAACAGTGTCTCAGTTTCCTAATTTGTAAAATGAGAGTAACAATACCTAAAATACTTAATAGAATTATTGTGAGAAACAAAGAAGGTAATATATGTAAAGTTTTTTGCAAACCTTAAAGTGCTGTGTAAATGTTAGTAAATAGCATTATAAGCCAAATGACAATTATCTGGGTGTGTTGTAGCATATTTTGAGGATTTAGATTGAATTATATGGCTACTGAGATGCCTGCCTACTTTAAAATTATGTAATTCCTTTGTCGTTATTGGATACCTATGTGTGGGAAGGCAATTCAATTCAACTGAGAATAGTTTGGTACTAGAAATTGCTACAATTAGTCCTTACTAAACTCAATTTTTTCTTTGCTCCTTATCCTGGCTATTTTTAAAAATTAAGTTTTATTTTTCACTTCCTCCTATAAAAGGTTTAAAAGTTAAATAGAAAAAGTGGTTTATGTTTAAAACCATATATTATGATGATGTGTTTTTCAAGTACATAATAAAATCATCATGTTACTCTCTTCTATTCTCTTCCATTAGTTTTTAAAATGCTTCAATGACACTCCTTTATTTTTTCTTTTTTTAGGAACATAATTACTAGATCTCCCTTCTCCATTAAAATTAAGAAAAACCTTTGTATCTTATAAGCAAGTCAAGCAAAAAAAAAAAAAAAACCAATCCATATATTGACCATTTCCAAAAATGCAGGCCTTATTCTGCACTTTGAGTCCATCACTTCTGTCAGTATGTGGATAGTGTGCTTTAATATTACTCCTCAGTAATCATGAGTAGTCATTGTCTTTATTGGAGTACACACTTCTTTTACAATTAGTTTTCTTTAAATTGTTACTGTTACTTGATAAATTGTTCTGATTCTTCTCACTTCATTATGCCTCAGTTCTTACATGTTTTTCCCAAGTTTCTCCGAAACTGCTCTTTGCATTATTTCTTAGGGAGTATTCCAATACATTAATATACCATCATTTGTTCATTCAGTACTACAGTTAATGGACAGCATTTTTGTTTCCATTTCTTTGTTACAAAAAAAGTGATTCTTTAAATATTTTTGTACATACAAGCCTTTATCTTTTTTATTGAAATGTTTAGAGTATAGACCAGTTATTTTGTTTGATCAATGGGTATGCATAATTTAGTGACTTTTTGTTAAATTAGATAATATTTATAATGGTTTAGTACAGTGCCTGGCACACGATAGGAATAAGTGCCCATTCCTTTTCTCTCTCTCACTTTATATATCTCTTGCTATGATGATTATATCTTTAATATCAATAGTGCTTGAAAAAAGACAAGGTTTTCTGAAGGTCTGCCTCATGATAGCATGAATATATTTGTATTTTCCCCTTACAATATATCATAAATTCCATACACTTAAACTTTGAGGCATTAAAAACAACAATTAGAATCAACAAATATCTTTTTCTGTAGGCCACCAGCTTGTGGGCAGGAATGGAAGGAGGAGGAAAGGTTACAAAAGTGCTCAGGGAGGGTTACCCAATAATGGAAGGAAAACAATTATCCACAGAACACTGACCTTCATGGGACTCTATAAAGAGAAAAAATATGGAAAGACGTTTTTGTCGTGGCAGGGGAGGTGAGGGTGAGGGAATCATTGATCTTTAAATGAGTAATGTGATGCAACTTACCATAGTCCTATGGATAATAGACAAGGGATGATTAACCTTGGGAATATAAGTGCTTGTCCTCAATTCAAGTATTAAGAGACAGGAAAAACAAGCACCTAGGAACAAGCACTCATGTATAATGATAGGGCATGAGACTACTGATTTGGTCTTTCGACTACATAGATGGAATGGGGAGCCACCATATGTGGTTTTTTTGGGGGGGAGTGACCAAAAAGCCTACCCAGGCAAAAATGTAACCCTTATAATTCTTCCACAACATTTGTAATTCCCATCATTAGATTTATTTTTTTCTATTAATACTTTGTCTCCGGAAGACCCCTATTTAACCATAGATGACCTTGATGACTAAAGAGATGCTGTTTATTCTATAGGAAAAATGAAGCCTGTAAATTTTTGTGTGTGCAGAAATTGGCATATTCCAATATGCCAATTTTTAGAAAGACAAATTATCCATTATTGATCGACTAGAACGAAGGTGGGAAAGGAGAAGGAAGGAGATCCTGGAAACAGGAAAACTAGGTAGGAGACTCAGAAGATACTGTGGACAAACATACTAAGCAAGGTTGATGGTAGCCATGGGTCTCAGAAGAGGCTGATGATTTGTGCTGAGATGAGGTATGAGTCATAGCAGAATCATTGTCATGGCAGTCCATCAGAGCTATGCTCTGGGCCCTGATCAGACCACATCTGAATCACTGGGTTCAGTTCTTGGCACCACATTTTAGAGAGGATATTAAAAACTCCCCCACAAGTCTTACTCATCATGATGTGGGGGCATGTGTCTATGTATATATGTGGATGGTAACCCCAGATTATCTAAACATCAGCCAACTATACACAAACTCTGATAGAATTTATCAAATCAAGAGGTTCTAATAAGGTTCCAGCAATATATTGTGCCTACTGCCCAAAGACCTACACAGCAACATTTGCAGAGATCCATCACCAGCAGGTTGGCCCCCAAGTGGTACATTATTAGACCCTGGCAACCCAAGAAAAGTCAAAATAATCCTCAGTTCTATGTGACCTTCTTGAGTGGCCATTGGAAAAAAGAGAATAAATGGTACTAATAATTCCCAAATTTTAAAGCCATTTATAGACATTTATATAACTGTTAGGAGCAAGTTTAGGGATATTTGTATCATCTTCCTCTTTTCCTTTTAGTAACTCAGTGTGAGGAGGTAAAGAAAAGAGAGAAAGAAAAGGAAGAAAGAGAGTGTGAGAGAGGGAGAGAGAGAGAGAGAGAGACAGACAGACAGACAGAGACAGAGACAGAGAAATAGAGACAGAGAGAGAGATAAAGAGCGATAGAGACAGAGACAGAAAGAGACAGAGACAGAGAAACAGAGAGACAGAGACAGACACAGAGAGAGGGAGAAACAGAGAAAAGGAGAAAAAATTAATGAAAGCAGTGAAGAAATAAAAATCAGTATTTGAGTCCTTCTCTCCCTAGCAGAGGAACTCAGATGTTGCTTCACCAGTCAGGAATCAAGAGAAAAGACAACTCTCAGATCGATTCAATTTTAACCTCTGACCACTTTTTCTTGCTTAGTCAGGTTTTAGGAGCCATCTTCCTTGTGTCCACTATCTAATTGTATTGTTTAGAGCCTATTGAGGGTTACATGCTAATTCATACCTTCTTTATTGCAAGCTCTATGCCAGGTGGTTGTAAGGCCAACAGTATCATGGGCTTTTTTCCAAGAAACAAGTAAGTTTTAAAATAAGGACACTCTGCCTTTAAAAGGAAATAAAATAGTCTTCTCAGTTCAGCTAAATAACATGTTGGTCCTCATTCATTTCCTGAAATGGATCTTTATGGCTCAAGTGCCATGGATGAATAATGAATTTTTTTTAACTCTTCTCATTCCAATTTCCTTCACTGAATTACTAAGGATGGCGAAGAATCAGTAAATAATATAATAAGCACTATTTTTGATGTTCTAAGTCAAGAAATGTTTTAGGAAAATGTGAAACTTCAATGTGAAATTAGCATATTTATAGACAACTCAGAAGTATTATGCCTATATACTATAAAATATACTGTACTATAAAATTATATAATATAAAAATTACCAAAGTAAAATTGCATATGTATATATTTTAGGTATGTAATATACATGTATTTTGTGTTTGCATACATATACACATTTATTTATATCTATATGCACATGCACATACATACGTATTGCTATTATATCTATCTGTACATATGTACACATATATGTACATACATTTTCACATATATGTGTATGAAAACACACATATAGGTATAGATTTAGAAAAATAGTTATAGATATAGGATGAAGGTCACTGACTTGAGAGTTTTTTTAGTACCAACTGTCTCTGAGTAGCTGAAATATTGACTAGTTAACTCAAAGTTAAAATTTAGTAGTATATCAGAAAATGAGAATAAAAATGAAACTGCATGCCATTACAATTATAATGCAATTGGATTAGCCATGCTGTTGACTCTGAAAATTAGGAACTGGACAGAGGTGATGATACAGATTCAGATTATCATTGTTAGAGAAATATAACTAATGTAAAGCAATCATCACAAGGAGGTAGCCAACAGCCTAGTAGCCACCTTTATGAGAAAATATTTGATCTCCTTGCCAAAGAGTGAGAGATGGTAGCCAAGTATACCACCAGTATGAAATTTGAGCTCCCTTACAGAATATTGCAAAAAAGGTAATTGAAGTTTTGCTTTACAAAACAATAAAGAGTAGTGGAAAGGGAATTGAAGCTACAGAAGCATTGCATGCAATACAGTTATACCAGATGATCCTGAGAATAGGTGACATTGAAAAGAAAATAAATAGATGAAAAGTGGAACGCATTTTACAGTGTTTATATAGTGATTTATCTTTATCAGTGACAACAGAACTACTGCATTTATACTCTGGTACCTGGTGTGTTGTGGGAATGGGACTTACAAAGGTCAAGCTAGGAAGAAGAGGTAGACCAGCCACGTAAATATAAAAGAAATCCATTCTGTATGTAACATATTTTTGAAAGCATTGACGAATTGATTTTTAAAAATATTTAAGAGATAGGATACCAAAAGAATGATGCTAACCATATGTATTATTATTATTGTCAAAGAAATGACAAAGTGATCAAGAAGACATCAGCAACTATTGGACCATAAATATACTTTTCCATTTTTAAGAAACATTTGTGAAAATTGTTTCCCAACATATTGACTGTATCCTTGATGAAAATGAAACCAGAACAGTCAAGCTTTCAGGGTAATTTGTAGCCACAGACAATATTATAGTGACAAAAATGAAAAGTATAGGATCTCACTCTATATTTTTTTGATGAATATCAAAAATGTATTTGATTCAATAGAATGAAACAGAATGAAAGGCAATATTTCAACGTGGCATCTCCCCAAAAATGTGTTAAGATTTTGTAAAAGTTCTTATTCAGTGTAAACAGAAATATTGCTTTGTCAATAATCATCTGAATATAAGTATCCCAAAAAAGCATTAAATAGAGACATGTACTTGACAAAGGTATTCATCACTGTCAAGGAGATCCTGTATAGAACAAAAACATAAGAGGGACATGGGTATGAATAGACATTCTATGAATGAGGAATTTATCAGAAGTATCATAAAGAATATTATCAGAGAAGTTTGTGATCAGAAAAAAATGGGCTAGTTATATGGCAAGAATAGGTAAAATCAATGATTTTCAGCTAGTATTAACAGACATAATGTCGCAAATATTTTGTGTGGCTTCCCATATGGGATTTATAAGGGAAAATGGACAGGAGTTCCACAAAAATGAAAAGCAATGGATGAATTGTAATCTGTACTGTTGAATATTATCCCAAGATTAAAGATCCATTGAAGCACTCCTATAAATAGAAAAGTCTTTCAGAGGTTCCTATATGTTACTGACATTTCTGATTGCATCAAGCCCCAGAATACTACAGGCCTTTTTTTTTTTTAATTAATGGGAGAAACAGAAAGAAATAAACATTTACATACATCCTACTATGTGCCAGGGACACAGATAAACACTTATAAGACCTTGTAGGTAGAAGCTATTAATATTCTCATTTACAGCTGAAGAAACAGAAGCAGTCAGAATCCAGAACTATATAGTTAAGAAGTATATGAGGCCAGATTTGAATTGAGGTCGTATTGATTTCAGCACTCTCTCCATTGTGCCATTAGCTGTCAAATCCATATCTTTTCAAAAAGCAAACCTAGTAATCTACATGGGAAAAACCAAGCAGATATCTATAGTCCAGATCATGAGATTCACCTAAATGAAAGTTCAATTTAGTCAATCAATGCTTTTATCTTGGATAAAGTCAGTCGGCTGTCAGTGATCTGGATATAGAATTCAATAGGAGAAGAATGAAATGGATTGTCTTTGGGAAATTAGGCAGCACTCCTGGTTATTCTAACAATATTCCTTGATGTTTAGAAAAATATTATTAATACCAATATTCCCCTAGTATAACTATATAGATGAAAACCCTGGCATATTAGAATATTTAAAGAATAAAAATTATAAGTATCTTCAAAAGGCAATAGAGATTCATGGTAGATACAAGTAAACAACACCATATTACTGACATTTACTTCATACAAGAAGCAATCAATCAATCAATAAATATGTTCTAATCACCTACTATGCACCAGGCACTTTGTTAAACACTGGGGATACAAAAAAGGCAAAAGATATCCTTGACCTCAAGGAGCTTCCAATCTAATAGGAAACAAATATATAAAAAGCAAGCTATATAGAGAGTAACTAGAAAATCAGTAAAAGAGGGAAATCACTATAATTGAGAGGGAGCAGAGAAGGCTTCCTATAGAAGATAACATTTTAATTGTGACAAGGAAAGACATGGAGGTCAATAGTCATATGAGATGCATGACCATCGACATGATTTTTGTCTGGAATTGACATCAAAATAAGGTAGCATTTTCCCTTATGTCCTCATTTTGTTATAGCAAATTTCAATAGTCATATTGGATGACAGTTGTAAAACCATATTAAGTCTATGAATTAATTTAAAGAGCACATCTGACTTTTTTAATATATAGTAAGATATAGGTATTCTAAGGTATATATTTCTGGTTAATTCAAAGACTTTAATTTTTCAATGCTATGGGGATAATTAACTGTTCTGTGTTAAGGAAAAGGATAGATAAATTCATTTCAAGAGAGCTAAATTGTTTTATTATAAATTATATATGCATTGCATTAAACTCAGATTATTTTGTTAATCACAATGTATTTATGTACCCATCCCAGAACCTTTTGTTAACTTTGTTGCCAAATTTTTGTTAAATATGGCAACTTTAGATGAATTCCTTTTTTTGTATTGAAATGTATCTTATAATATAGCCTTCTGATTTGTTTATAGATATAGATAGGTGGTATAGGTGATGGTCTAATAAAAGATTTCATTAGTTTTGAGCTAACTTTCATTATCTTACCTGTTAGCAAATAAATTGTTTTAAGACCAGTTTTGTAGGAAACTTCTACAATTGACTTAAGCTGGAAAAGAACAAACCAGAGCCACAAGATTGCATCAAAAGTATCTAGAGGAAGGGAAACATCTACTTTTTCCTTTGCATCTTTTATCAGTAAAGTTTACTTATCAAAGGGGATTGATGACTTTGATTTTTTCAATATTTTCAAAGAGGATTGCCCCCTTTGATTTTCCATTTCCCCCTTTGCATTGTCTCTCCTCAAAAGTCTTAATAAATCCTTTATAAAGTATTTGTCTTCCATCTAAAAGAGATGGCCAAATAACCATTCTTTTTAATAATCTATTGACCTTTTGAATAAAGTGATTAAACTGCTCAAAAAAAGTCAGATAACTCCTTCTGGGGGTGGAGCCATGGTGGGGGACATCAGACAGGAGTCTCTGTAACCTCCTCTAACCTTCCCTCAAACCAACAACATATGAAGCCTCTAGACGGATTTTGAAGCAAAAAAATCCACAATATCTGGAGGACAACACGATTCTAGAAGAAGATACTCTGGAAGAACCTCAAAACAGGGCGATCAATAAATCAACGGGACTGATCAGCACCAGAAATAATTCAGTCAGCAGATCTGCCCAGTACCTGAAATAATTCAATCAGCAGAACTGCCCCAGGGTGAACTAAAGCAGAACTGCCCAGCACCTGACATAATTCAATCAGCAGAACTGCCCCAGGGCAAATTAAAGCAACTGTCCCACCTTTGCCTCAAACAGACCTCATACCTTTTTTTTTTCTTTATTTTTTTTAATATATAAAGCTTTTTATTTACAAAACATATGAGTGATTTTTCAACATTGACCTTTGCAAAAACTTTTTTTTCCCAAGCTTTTCCCCTCCTTCCCCCCAATCCCCACCCCTAGATGACAGGTAATCTAATACATGCTAAATAGGATAAATTACATGACAAATACAATACATGTATACATATCTATACAGTTATCTTACTGCACAAGAAACATCAGATCTAGAAAGAGAAGAAGAAAAAACAACCTAAGAAGGAAAACAAAATGCATGGAAATATTCACACAAAGCATTAAAACTAGTATGGAAGAAATTAGGCATTGACCCACACCTAACACCATATACCAAGATAAGGTCAAAATGGATTCATGATCTAGGCATAAAGAATGATATTATAAACAAATTAGAACAATGTAGGATGGTTTACCTCTCAGACCTGTGGAGGGGGAAGGAATTTGTGACCAAAGAAGAACTAGAGGTCATCATTAATCACAAAATAGATAAGTTTGA
>JAJPUD010004735.1:6751-20410 GCA_023553655.1 Myrmecobius fasciatus | reverse complement strand
TTTTGAATATCCTTTCTAACTTTGCAGATCTTTGGAAATTGAAATAATGGGATATCCAACAATCATCAGCAACAAACACCAGCTATGATTTTGGTAGAGAAGTCAATATATACATTAAGGCATTTCCCAGGGTTCTTTGGTAGTTCAGTGCTTGTGAAGCTGTGACTCATGGGTCATCCTTATGTTCTAACTATATATCATCAGGAGTCAATTAGACAGCCTCAGACACTAGCTGCAAGACCCTCTTTCTGCCTCAGTTTTCTCATCTATAAAATGTGATCAATAACAACATCTATCTCCATGGGTTTTTAGGAAGATAAAATAAAATAATATATGGAAAGGTTTTTTTTTTTACATAGTGTAAAGCACTATGTAAAAGTATTATTTGCTTTGGTAACTTTATATAGCACTTATTACACAGGAAGCATTTGACTAAGCTCTTAACTATCATTATCTAATTTGATCCTTACAACAACCCTGGAAGGAAAGTGCTATTATTATTTCTACTTTGCAGATGAAGAAACTGAGACAAATAAGATTAATTGACTTGTCCAGGATCACACAGCTAGTACATGTCTGAGACTTTATTTGATCTCAAGTGTTCTTAACTATAGTCACTATACCACTTAGCTGCTCTGTAAATTCCTTATAACTTTATTGACAAGGGCTGTGATTGTGAGGATGATAGGTATGGGAGAGGACACAATTAGAGTTCACATTAGGTTGTTGGGGTGTTCTTAAATTCAAATTCTGCTCTTTACATCGATCAAATTATGCATATATTTAAAGTATATCATAATAACAAATTTCATTACTTGTAAGAATATTTCTGACAAGTGATTAAAAATAGATGGAAATATGCTGGAATCTCCATTTATATGCTATGATTGATATTTGATTGTTAATCTTGCTTTTCTTAGAATTGGAAATTGTAACAAAAATAAGAATACACATTTATACAGTGTTTTAAGTTTTAAATTGCTCTTTCTGTACAATAACTGTTGGGAGTAAATGATAAATATTATTATAACCATTTTAACATTATATTATATTATTATATGTATAATAACATAATATATTATATTTTTATGCATATTACTATAACCATTATAACATTATAACCTAGATGAGGAAACTGAAGTACAGAAAGGCTAAATGACTTATCTAAATTATATAGCTAGTAACTGGCAAAGCTAAAGTTGGAATTCGGGTCTTGTAGTCTAAGTCTTTACTTCATTCTCTTTGGTGGGGGAGAGGGGAGGAGGGTAAAGTTCAAGGAGGAAACTGGGCTGGAAGGTCAGATCACTTATAGTCCCAATTAATTTGAAAACTTAAATATATTCCATTTTTTGAAAAATTAAATCTGGATCAGTCCATTCCTTCTTAAGCTGCCTGGGGGTTATCTACTCCCAGGGGCTCACCCTATTATGTTAGACTTTGTGAGGACACCCACTCAGCTTTCACCCTACTTCAGTTCTCCCTCCCTCAGGAGCAGGAATTACAGACTTTTCTCCAGTGCTGTTACTAATGTATAATTACCAGTGTAAAAATATATTAACTGTATAACAGTAACTCCTCACCATCCTCCAAGGAGCAAATACAAGTTAAAGTCCAGAGCTATTAAAACAAAACCAATTAGAAAAAATAGTTAGGATCTTTTTATTTATATATGATTTTTTTCCTTTATTAAAGTTTTTCATACTCATAAGCAAAATTAAAAAACATTTTCACACATCACAAAAAATTATTGTATTTTGCTGTTTCCATTTAAAACCAAGCACAACCCAAGACATAGCTATTTTTATTCAGTGCTATTTCTGGTAAGAAATCTTCCTAAAATTAAAAGATTGTACTTTGCAATAAAAATCTGGTTAATGAATTTCCTAAAAAAGTTATTTCCCATTCTTTAGGCTCTAATTCAAAGAGCTTATAAACATTTTAAATTTCCCTTTTGAGTTTTTCAATTTCTCTAGCACTCATATTCCCTCTTGGGCAGCATGTACTATATATTGGAAGTTGATTCTGAGACCTTCTTCCAGGGGAAAATGTTTCTGCAGCAATAGTTTATTGGTACTGTAATACCTGTTGGGGCTAATCCAATATGAAGTGGTCATTCAACTTAGAACAAAAATTCCCTTTACTAGCACCTTAAGTAACTTTCTAATGTTATTCATGTTTGATAATTTCTTCCACATATAATTAATATAATGATATTAAATTCCTATACAAAGTTTACAAGGAAAATAATAGTTAATAATTACAAAGCACTTTTCTCAAAACACCATGTGAGCTAGGAAAGAAAAAAAGGAAAGAAGGAAGGAAGGAAGAAAAGAAGGAAAGAAGGAAGGAAGGAAAGAAGGAAGACAAGTAGGGAGGGAGGGAGAGAGGGAGGGAAGGAAAGGAGGAAAGAAGGGAAGAAATGAGGAAGAAAAGGAGGGAAACAGAAACAAGGAAGGAAGGAAGGGAGAGATGGAAGGAGAGAGGATGGGAGAGAAAAAGAAAAGAAAAGAAAAGAAAAGAAAAGAAAAGAAAAGAAAAGAAGGAAAGAAGATATGCAGCCTACGGAACTGTGGCAAGACTTAGGGAGGCAAATATGAAAGAGACAGCCTGTGACCTTTAAGAATTTAGATAGAAATGGCAAAAAGAACTTGAGATCCACAGATGTTATTAAATCACTAGGCAAGTGCCTTAGTACTAATGTTATGATTCAAGGAGCCCTCCATTTCCTTCAGTACAGAGAAAAGAGCCTGATTCTAGATTCATTGAACCTTGGTTTAGATTCTGCCTCTGCTGCTTGTAACTTTTCAAATCTTAAACAATTAATCTCCACCTTGGGTTTTTCATCTGTACAACATGGAGGCAGGGAAATGGATTAAATCTCCTCTTTGCTTCTTTTCAACTTTTAAGATCTTTGACACATAAACAGGGAAAACTCAATTTCTCTCCACAGTGGTGGAAAGTGAAAGCAGTGAGAGAATTTTACATCATCAGAGATTTGGGGGGCTTGTGTAGTTAGAAGCCTGCTCCTGCTGCCAAGAAATTGCTGACACCTTCTGGGAACAAAAAGGAACTACAAGAAAGAACTGAGGGGGGAAAAACATGTCTGACATCACCTGCAAGAAATAATGAGAATACATCATCTGGGAGAAAGAAAGAGCTGAGATAAGAGAAGGAGCAGAGTATTTAGGCAAGGTTCCATAAACATCCTTATTGGGAGATGCTCATCCAATTGTTTTTGTTAGTTTTCCAAGGATTATTTTAGTCTTAGAGTGAAATTATTTTCTTTTATTACGAACTATTTGTAACTAAGAGTTAGTTGGTCTCAGTGTGCATTTTCCCAAGTTTCTTGGGTAGAGGCTACAAACCAAAGATAGTGAGAAAATACCCCCCCCCAAAGATACATCTTTCATGTCATGAGATCCTGGATATGAGGGTGCTTAATCTGTGTTTGCATCTTCTCCCCCTAATAAGTCCATGAAGGCAAAGAACATGTCTTATCTAGACTTACATTATTTCCTGTTTAGAAGAATTGCACATGTTTAACCTATATTGGATTACTTGCTATCTAAGGGTGGGGGAAGGTGGAAAGGAAGGAAAAAATTTTGGAATACAAGGTATTTCAAGGGTGAATGTTGAAAACATCTTTACTTTGAAAAATCAAAAGCTATTCTTATTTTTAAAAATAAACAAACTATCATATTTCCCTTAGTACCTAAGATAATGTTCTATACACATTAAGTATTTAACAAATGTTTGTTTAGTAAATGAATTCAAGTTAACCATGTTCTTAGAATTTGGGGGTGTTCCAGATAGTGTGACAGTATGATAGATCACATGGAATAAGGAAGATATAGATTCAAATACCACTTCTGAAACTTTCTAGATATGTGTGACTTTGGGCAAGTCACTATCCAAGAATCCATTGCCTTCTCTATAAAATGGTTACAGTAATATTTGTACCTGTCTCACAGAAAGGCTGAGAATTAAATGAGATCAAGTAAGTAAAGCCACAAGCAAATATCTCAGTGTCTTATACATAGCAGATGCTTGGTAAATGTTTCTTAAAGAGTACATGTGTCTTAGCTGATAAGAGCCTTGGATTTAAAGCTAGTTGGAAGAAGATTCAAATCTTTTTTTCCTGTATTTAGTAGCTCTTAAATTTTTTTATAAAATGGGGATAATACATTCAATAGCTAAAATTTCATTGAGTTCTTGTGAAGGTCAAAGAGATTATTTATGAAAAGCACTTAAGCAAACCTTACAGAACTATAAAAATGTCAGTTATTATATCTTCAGTTCAAGCTTGCAGATTGTCCCTGGAATTGGCTGTCATAATCCTAATACCATAGCACTGAAAAGAGGCTTTTCTAAATTGGGACCTCAATAAACTTCACCTCCAATAAACCTTTTCCATGAAAATCAAGTATAAGGCAAATATTCTCAAGATTTGCTTTAAAATGCATTTTCTTGGACTATGGGGACATCTTGTGGCAGTTTTTATCACTAGTTTTATCATTTTCAAAATGTAAATGCTGCTCTTTTTATTTTTCTATCATATATAGGACCAGGTTCACAGGATTTCACAGGATGCTTGATTCAGACTGAAGGGGATATTAGAGGTTAACAGGTCAAATTCTCTCATTTCATAAATGAAAAAACTGAAACTCAAAGTATAAAGGTGCATCACACCTGTGAAACAGTCAGATGTATATAGTTCTGGGCCTTCAGGTATCTCTAAGGAAAACCATTGACTACTAAAAAAGTTCAAAAAAAAAAAAAGATTTGATGGGAGGTTAAAGGAAAGGAAGGAATAAGAAGCAAGACCGGTAGAATAATTTATACAATATTAAAGACAAAACATAGAAAGCAATAAAAATTAAAAATCAATATGTATGAATAAAATCCATGATTCCACAGGCTTAAGGACAAAATATACTATCCAGGTAATGACATAGACAGTAAATTTAAGGTGCAAAATATACATACACACATAATATATATGTATATATATGTGTGTGTGTGCATACAAATATTCACATGTATATACACATGCACGATATGTGCACATATATGTATCTGTACATATGTATCTGTACAAATACATATATGGGCACATATACATGTATATCTGTGTGTGTATAAATTCAGCCAGTGAAGCATTCATTTTACTTAATTATGCAATATTTTTTCAAGAAATCTGTTTTTCTGTTCTTTTTTTAATAGTATAAGGATACAAAGGAAAGAAAATAGATATACTATTTTTTAAATTAAACATAAAGAGGTTAGGGTACTATATATGTAGAATATAATTTCAAATGAAGTCACTGTGTTGTTAGCTTTGATTGATTATTTTACTTTGTTACAAGAGACCTTTCATGGAGTTGGGATAATCTGAAGATGTTTATAATATAAAAACAAAATAATATTCTTTCTAAAAGATAGATGATAGACAAATATTAAATGTTCATTATGTATCAGATACTTCACATAAATCAAACCTTAAATGGTCCACAATGAGTTCTTCCTCTTTTTTTTTTTTTTTTTTGCTTTTTGGGGAGGCAATTGGGGTTAAGTGACTTGCCCAGGGTCACAGAGCTAGGGAATGTTAAGTGTCTGAGACCAGATTTGAACTCAGGTCTTCCTGACTTCAGGGCTGGTGCTCAATCCACTGCACCACCTAGCTGCCCCATGAGTTCTTGAATTTTAAGTATTAATTATTGCCATTGGTAGGACCAATGAAGTGGTTCCCCAGACTGAATCCTATTGCATAGAAATTAAAGGAGAATGGTATTAAAACAGAAAAGTCCATTGTAGTTCATTATAATTTTGTTCAATATTTAATTCACTCCTAATTTCACCTTCTGATAGAATAAAGAATATCTGTATTTAAAGAATTATCATTTCTTACATCAAAATGAAAATCTAAAAGTTCTCATGGTCAATCTGTATCACTCTAGAGTCAAGCAAAGCTGAATGCATGGTAAAAACTGGACAATTCGTTCCATCCTCCAGATGTTTGGCTGACATGAAGACAAACATCCAGAAAATTGGAAACATTAAGGTAACTTGGTTGAATTATATGTTTTTGATCAAATGTGTATCAGTGGTTAGATAGAGACAAATATAAAGCTGAGTCATATATGTCAAGTTGTGTTAATATCTAAAAAAAGGGTAATAGGAAAAAAAACTAATATAATCATTCAGGTTCAGATTAAAATACTTAAATTAAATGTAAGGTCTGCAATACCCTTTAAGATACAGCAAAAGCAGCAATCCTTTTTGGATTGTATATGTGAAGCTAGCTACTGCTTCCCTCACAACAACCTTACAATGAAGTATTCATTCCTTAATATCCCTGAGTTTAAAATCCACTTCAGACACTTAGGAGCTATGTTACCCCAGGCAAATATTCTAACCACTATGTATCTTAGATTCTCCATTTGTTAAATAAGGATGCAGCATACTTTCAAATCCATTGTCCTATAATCTAGTGGGAGCAGCTAGGTAGCATTGTAGTTCGTAGAAGACAACTAGTTGTGTGACTCTCAGCAAGTCACTTAACCCTATATGCCTCAGTTATTCATTTTTAAAATGAACTGGAGAAGGAAATGGCAAACCACTCAAGTATTTTTGCCAAGAGTCTGAAATGACTGAACAATAACAAAAATAATCCTATAGAGCCAAAGGTTACTTTTCTCCAATTTGCTGTATGACATTAGCAAGTCATTTAAGATACTTAATCATTCATTCCCTTATTTATAAATTGGAGAAATAAAAACTTAAACTAAATATGATCAAATGAGATAATATATGTTAAGTACTTTGTAAACTTCAGAGTGTTATGTATGGATAAAGGAGCATAATTAGAACTCTCAGGATCAATTTCCTGAGGCAGGAAGAGAAATTTCTGTAAAATAATGTAAAATGACATTTTACATTAAATTTAATATGGTCAATTGTTAATCCAATAGACTATAAACTCCCCAAAGTCAGGAATTTTGTATGGGATGGGCACAGTGTTTAGCAAGTAGTAATTACTTTGTTGAACTAATCAGAAACTGAGGTAAAGAAAATCCATAGGTAACTGCTTCTCTCAAAAATAAATACCCTTATCTAAATGTTCTTAACAAGGATTTCAATATGTAACATAACTATTTAATTTAAGGAAATATCTCTTTTTCCTTTCTTTATTTTCACCAGTTTTGATAATAAGGAGAGGCAATAGAGATAAAGTTTAGATGAAAAGGGGCTTTCAGCCTTACCAAAAAATGTTAATTCAGATGGAGATAATAGCTGATATTATATGATAAATGCATTAAAGAAGTATATAGAAAAATGCTGTATGAGAGAGAAAAGGTTGCCAGACTGGAGTTTGAATACTGCCTTAGGTACTAGTTAGCTGAGTGATCCTGAGCAAGCAACTTAATCTCCATTACCTTCAGTATCCTTATAGGTAAAATGAGGATAATAATAATACTTCCCTCACAAAGTTGTTGGGAGGATCAGCTAAACCATTTATGCAAAGTGTTTTGTGGTATATATACACAGTGAGAATTCAAGTCCAGGGCTGGAGAGGGAAATATGGAGAAGAGTTCTAGTTTGCTGAAATTTATGTTTATAAGTTGGAAAGATAAGGGTAGCACCAGGTTGTGAAAAGACTTGCAAAATGTAGACTTTATTCAGGAGACAATAGGAAGATACTAATACTATTCTGAAAGATCGATATGAGGGGATGAGGAGTAGAAATGGGAAGACATAAAAAGGCTACTAAAATAGTTTATATGTATATATGAGCCAGTTTTTGTTATTCTGGATGCTTGTACTTCATTCTTGAAGAAGACCATGATTTTGAAGATTTTATGTCCTGACTTGCAATCGAATTGGATTTAAGTGAGGGAAAACTGTGCAAAGTCACCTGTCTCACTTTCCCTTCCAAAATCATCTGCATCCAGTGGCAGACATAGTTCAGGATGACTGGAGATGACCCTAAATGCAGTGGGAGACCTTGGCCTTTCTAAGCTGAGGTCTTCAACAGGTCTCAATTTGACTGAGACAATACCCATTTAATGATTAGGCTAGGTAGAAAATGAAGCAAACAATGGCCTTTTTTTTTTTACTTAGTAAGAGCCAATACTGAGTTAAAAAGCATTAAGAAAGATATTGTATCTGATTGTAAGACTGAGAGTAGATAAGGATAGAAGACTCCAAGATTATGAACACTGGGGAATAAAGTAAAGAATGGTTCCATAGACATAGAGAAGTTCAAAGAAAGATCAGGTTTAATTCATAAATGTTTTGGGCCAAGCTGACCTTGAAGGGCCAAGTTAACCTTGAAGGGCCATAGGAAATTCTAGTTGGAATAGCTATAGATCTGAAGCTCTAATGAGAGGTCAGGCCTGGAGATTTAAATTAGCGAATTATATGTATAAGAGGGATAGTAGAAGCCATACAGGTGCTAATGACTTTGTCAAGGATATAAAAAGAGAGAAAAGAAGAAAAAGACTGACTCCTCCTTGGGTAAGTAACATCCACATTAAAGTGTGAAAAAAAAAGTGAAGACCAGCAATGGACATAAAGAGAGAGAAATTAGAAAGGAAGAAGGAGAGCCTAAAGAGATGTCATTGATGCAAAGGGGAGAGGAAGTATCCAGTAGAAAGAATTGGCCAACAATTTCTGAAAACTTCCTGCATATAAACAAAAAGGAGGAAGACATACAAAAAGCTGTTATCTACAAACACAATTAGTTTCCAAGTAGCATAGAATTGATGATGGTTTCATCTGTCTTGAGAGGGACATTTTCTAAAGCATTTGGCATGTCATATCTGTCAAGAATGAAATATTTTCACTGCAATTTACTGTGAAATGAAAATCTTCCATCAGACTTCACAAATGAATTCATCATACCTTTTTGAAGCAGCAGATTTTCTGAATTTAACTACAACTTTTGTTCTCTTATTTTTCCCAAATGATAAATTTATCCCCATGTACAACACCACAGACACTAAAGGTGTTCACTTCAAAGAGGCAAAGTCAATTCCATGAACACAGGATGGGCCATGGGAGGAATCCAAGTGCCAACATAGTGGATTAAAGTTATAATCTTTCTTATTCACAAAAAAAAAACAGTATTCCCCTAAGCCTTCATGGAAAGGATATTCTTTTCTCTTGATCATTTGCCTTCTTATGCTTAATTTTAAATTGTCTCAACAGTATTATAGTATTAATTAAATACCTTGACAATAAAAATGATTTGTACAGAAAAAATAGGTAAGTACATCCCCCAGGCAGCTCGTTTGACTTCTGTGTAACTATGATTTTTAGGAAATTTTTTCCTCAGATGGAAACAAAAATGTCTTCCTCATTTCTATGTATCATTTCAATTACTACCCTCTGGGGCCAGAATAATTATGGTGAATTCCTCTTCTGTCTAATACCTTTTTAAACATTTAATGACATCAGTTGTATTCCCCATCCATTCTTTCCCATTGCCACTCTTCATCTCCACTCTTAAATATTTTCTCTATCTCATGGTTATACCTCCTGGAACTGTTACAATTTATTCTTTGGTTGGGACTAAAGGAAGTGTGATATTTGGGCTAAGCATTATACTTTAATAGTATAGGGAATTCTTGGTGAGGAAACTTCCTCTAACAAGAAGATGTACTGATATCTGTTATTTCTAGTCTTGAAAAATTGCCTGGAGGCCCTGCTGAGTCACTTAGCTCAGTTCTCATATCCATGATATATTAATGGCAGAACCAGAATCCATATCTTTCTGATGATGTCACCTCTCTATCCACTATTGCACATAATACCTAATTGAAATTGTTCAATAAAATGTTAAGAATTATTTACCTAGGCAATAGCATCAATAATCTCACTTCGGTTCTTTCCCTCCTCTTGTATTTTAAATGCCTGGATTATTATGCAATAATAAGACCTAATTGATGGGGACCAACCTAACTAGTGAGCAATGGCACAGCCCATTCTGGTGATCTAGGTGGAGAATACATCTGCAGTGCTGGGCTTTGTTCTCCTATAAATGAGGCAGCAGTGGGTAATATCCTGCTATGCAGAAAATAATCCACTCAGTGCCAAGCTGTTAGCTCTCCTGAAAAGGGGAGGAGGGACAAATGTGGGCAGCATCCAACCATTTCTATATTCCAGGTCAGGATGACACAATGCACACTCATCAGGCTCTATCATCCGCATTTTGCTGTCCTATTTCCAGATGGTGTTTCATACTCATCCAATTTGAATTGCTTATCTCCCTGGCTGAGCCCAGTGATCCTCTCATATTTGTGTGGAAACTCCTTCTGGCAATAGGAAGTTGTGTAAAAAAAGGAAATGCGGGGCCACCTTAATGAAAATGGTATTATTTTCAGAGGGTCAGGGTAGAAATGTATCTCAAAACCTATACTGTCCCTAAATATGATTTCACCAACCCTGGGGGGGAAGTTTGTCACCATAGGAAGTGTTAAATCAGGTTATCACTGATTGAAAAAAAAACAACAACATGAAATTTCTTCAATGTCATTTCCCTAAACTATGGGAGGATTCTTGCAAGGCAAGAAATTACATGAATACACAGGAGAAATTTTCAGATTTTTAAAAAAAATTAGAATTATTATTATTGTTAATAGCCAACATTTTGATAGTGTTTTGAGTTTTGCAAATAATTATATATATATACATTACCTCATCTGATAATCCTAACAATCGCAAGAGATAGATATCATTGTTATCCCCATTTTATAGAGTCAATTTTAAAGAGGGTAAGAGAGATTAAACACCTTACCTGGGGAATCATGCCTAGTCAGGGACTGGAAAAGGATCCAAATTTAGCTCTTCTTGACACTGAATCCCAGTATTTTATCCACTCTGCAACCTGGATGCTTCAAACTTACAACTACTCACTTGTACTCTTAACCACAAGTGAGGAACCATACAGGTTTCATAATTGGGAACCATTATTGTTGATTTCTGAAAAATACCTTGCGTGCTCTAGGCTTCCAATGGGTGCTTTATTAGAAAAGATTTGGACTCTTGGCTTCTCTACTTATTTTATGCCCTTTAAGAAATCATATAGAAAGTCACAGATTCCTCATTTCTAATAGAAGGCAATTAGAAGAAATGAGTTCCAAGATTCCTTCTATCCATAACAGTCTTGAAGGCATTGGTGGAAAGAATACTAATACTGGGATAGGAAGACATGGGTTCAAATCCCACTCTGACATTCATTAGTTGTATAACATTAGACAAGTCACAAACTCCCAGTGGTTCACTTTCTTCATTTGTACAATGAAGAAGTTATACCAGATGACCTCTAATAGAGATACCTTCCAGCTCTAAATTTGGATATCTTCTAGTAGCAAATGAAAAATTAACTTGGCCTTCAATATTTGTGAATCTTAAGATATTTAGAATTCTGAAAACAGGATTTTGGTCCATTTGGACACTTTCTACTTCATACGTCTTAACTTTTCTATGTCATTATAATGATCAAATTTGGTACTGAGGAAAGAGATCAGAAAACATTCCTCTCTTCCATTCTCTGAAAAGATGAGCTTCTATAGGAATGGGATGTGCAATGTTGCATATATTGCAGGAATTGCATTGGTGTTGAATGAGTTTATTTTTACTGAATTATTTTTTCTTCCATTTTTATTTTTTGTTACAAGGGATGACTAAATGACTGGGGAAGAGGGAAGAACATGTTAAGAAAGATACTATATAAGCAAAGGATGCCAATAACACTTTAAAATATTTTTTTGATTTTTTATATACTATATATATTTTATATAATTCATATCTCAGTCCTTTCCCCTCCCAGAGCCATAATTAAAACCAATATTTAAAGAGAAAAAAGGAGAGAAAAAATCAGCAAAAATGATTAATGTATAAAAAAATCTGCTATTACATGCAATGTTTTACTCCTATGTACCTATCCCAACCTCCTCTGCAGAAGTAGGATGTAGGCAGGGAAATACATTTTCACATTTTTTCTTTTGGTAAAAGCTTGTTCATTGTACTTATGCAGCATTCATTTTCTATTGTTTTGTGGTTGTAGATCATTTCATTTATACTGTTTTAGTTATTTGGCTCTCATTTCATCACTTTGGATCAGCTGATATAGATCTTTCCATACTTCTCTGTATTCATCATATTTGTAATTTCTTCAAGCAAAATAATATTCTATAACATTTATGTACCATGCCATTTAGACATTTCTCAACTGATGAGCATATATTTTATTTCCAGCTGTTTGCTGCTATAAATATTTTAGTATATATTACATCTTTCTTTTTCTTAACAATGACTATAACATTTCTTAAAAGAAAGATTTTCATTTTTGTTTTTCCTTTTAGAGGTGAAAATAGAATGGCCTTAAGATTTTCTTCACACATGTCAAGATGTGTCCATTGAACAACCTTATTTTCTACCTGGGAGTAATTTACTAGTGAGGAAGCAATCTGATCACACCTTTCATTTGCAGGGTCAGCAAATGCACCCTAGGTAATAAAACCTGCTATTCCTCTTGTACTATCAGAGCCAAATGATGTTAATGACTGAGGAGCATATGGAGCATGGGCCCAATCCCTTTAGCAATCTTGCCAGACTGGGTGATTTTCCACCCAATTGGTCTGATTGAAATGTGAAATTGTGGGGAAACTCCACTGAAGGTTTTGTGGCTTAGAATAAATCACAAAAGGGGGATTCATGGCCCAGATCTTCTTCTTTCCAGCCGATTCTTTTTTGATTAGAGGATGAAACCCGTTAGTGACCAGAACTATGACAGCTTATTCTTTCCCAAGAATTCCCTATGTATCTAGTCTCCATATTAAGACTTCTAAGAAGAAAAATACATCCCCTCCCTTGGCATCCCATCCCACTTTTCACCTCTTTTATTCAAGAATCAACCTTTTTTTGTGTCAGTGACCACTTTGTTAGTATGATGAAACATATGGATCCCTTCTCAGAATAACGTTCTAAATGTACCAAATAAAATACATAAGATTACAAAGGAACAAACACTATATAAATGCAGTTTTCCTAAACATATATATAGCATATATATATTTTCTTAAAGTTTAAATTGCATAATGCTAGAAATGGCCTTAAGATTTTCTTTACATGAGCTGGATCCAAGATGACGGAGTGAAAACGTGACTCTGCGTCCTCCTCCGATCTTCTCTCAAATCAACAATAAAATAAGCCTCTTAACTGATCTTCAAGTCAACGACTCCAGAAACATTAGGACACTGCTTGAAGATATCTCTGAAAAACTTCATAACAGGTCTATTTAACTTGGGCAGAGGGATAAACAGTTTACTTGGTACAACCCGGAAGTCAGGGTGGGACTCAGCTCAGTGTGGCAGAAACTCCAAACTCCAAACTCAAAGGAACTGGAGTTTATCTGAGGTACTCAGGACACTCTGCCCTGATTGGGGGCAGGTGTTCTGGCAGACTTGCCTTGTTTAAGGAGTAATTCGGACTTAGTCCTAGCCCCTACCGGCCCAGCACTTTAAGTTAATTCTCAGAATTATCCCAGGGCAAACTGCTGCAGCCACCGCTTTTCTAGCCTTAAACAGAACTCCACACTGTCTAAAAAAAGAAGAAGAAGAAGAAGAAGAAGAAGAAGAAGAAGAAGAAGAAGAA